>APFE031187458.1:188161-202407 GCA_000404065.3 Pinus taeda
CTCTGTTTTCGACCAAGGATGAGTAAGAGATCATCATTCTCCAAGTGGAAGCAGGAACTATCAGAGAGAGGACACTAATCAAGATCCCAGAAGATGACTCACCTCTATGTAATCATCTATATGTGGATCCCTCATCACAGAGATCCAGAGGCTGGAATTTTGTATCTTATAGAGAAGTGTTGTTGGTTTTCTGGTGTACATTCATAGTGTTGGGTGATCTAAGCTTTGCTTGAGGTGAAGAAGGGATTATTAGTTGGAGGATGATGCTGGGTCAGAGCATATGGTTGTAATCCTCTTGCTACTTTTCATCTTAATAAAGTTATTCTTGTTTCCTTCCATATTCTTGTGTACTTGTTTATATATGCATGTTTATGGTTAATACACATCTGATCCTGTATTATTTATGAATTTAGATCATTGTTTCTTGGATAGTAGTATGTTGCCATGATTCCACAAGTTCTTTTGAAGCTGGGCAGACAAAGAAGAAGCGGCGAAGCTCTATCAAGAAGGAGAGGAAATCAGGCGCAAGACTCAGGTTGGTCCTCTTGGTTCTCCTGTCATCTATTTTCATAAAAGGAAACAATAGTAGACTTTATTGTTTGTTTCTAAGATAGACACCCATCTTAGTGGGAATAGCAACATCCAAGTGGACACTATTCCCAGATAACATTAGGCTATTAACATGAGGGAGAAGCGCACATGTGATTTTGAATGAGCAAGAGAGTGTGCCTTGTGAAATGCTTGATTGTATATGTATTAAGGTTATTTAACTACAAGGGAGAGAATGTGAGTCTCTAAGAGATAAATATTATTACTAATCTAATGGATAGATGCGCACATAAATGAGAAATAAGTGTTAGACATCAATTGAAATAGTTCACATAGATATTGCGATTGTCAAATCATCACAACACATTTCCAATAAGTTAAGCACCAAAGTCATTGAAATAGTTCAATTACTTTAGTACGTATGAAATCCAACATAAACCACAAACATTAGAATAATAGTCTCAAAACATCCACGATCCATGCATGAAAATGTGTTGGTCAAACAACTTCAAGTATTAAGAAAAAGTTTGAAGATACATAAGTAAAATGAACATCACTAGTTCCAATAGTGGAACATTAAAGCCACTAATTGCTCCCCAAAAGTATTATCTATGTCTTTCTAATGCCTTGTAGGAGAAGCCAAGGTTAGGATTGCTTTTCTTGAGTAATGATGAGCCTTTTTTTCAGTTGATGCATGGCCTTTCATATCCCCATGACTCTTTACTTTCCAACTTTTAATGACCTTTGGACTTCTATAACCCTTGTACTTCCAAATGAATTTTGGAGTTACATATGACTCTTGGAATTACCTCTTTTGGAATTCTATACATGGATCTTTTATCCCTACATGACTCTTGGACTTCCACTTCTTTGCCTTTACAATAATTACATGATTACATCATAATTTTCACATCATCATGTTATGAGGACATGAAAATTCACTATTGTTGATGACTAGGACTCATAGTGAATTGATGACATGGAATTTCTTCGATGGGTGACAAGGTTTTCACTTGTATCTTCGATCTTGCATGCAAATTTTGTGTCGTTAATGTATTCACTCTCCAGGGGTCTTTGATCATATGGAATCGTTAGGCTGCCTCAATCATCAAGATTTTGATGAGTTCTTTGTTCTTAAATGCTTCCTTTGACTACCCTCATTATGCTATCTTCTTCATGCATCCTTTCCATGTTGTTCTTGAAATACCTGCAACTGCAATCACCCATGGTAAGAAAAAATTAGCCTAAAAAATATCCTATCCTAACATGTTTTATGCAAATTTCTTGTTCATGAATTAACAGTGCACTTTGGAAGAGAAAGGAGAACTTCTGAGCACAAGGGTGCCCTGTGAAAGGTTAAAGGGTCAAATATTGGAGGCTTTAGAGTGGGCTCATGCTCTCAAGAGAAGAGAGAGAATTCAAGGGAGGGTGCAGGGCATAGTTCCAAAGGATGAAGGAAGATCATTGGGGCTTCCTAAGTGAATTTTGCACTCATGGGAGATAGGGATGGTGTTGGGCATAATGTCAAAGGTTGAAGCGTTAGGATTCAGGGCTTCAGGGTGCATTCATGTGCTCAAGAAGGCCAAAGAGGGTGTGGGGTGCAGGGCTAAAGGTTGAATGGTTAGGCTTCAGGGCTTCGAGGTGCACTCATTCACTCAAGAGGGTCAACGAGGGAACATGGCACATTACTGAAGTTTGAAGGAGTTGGTCTTCGTGATTCGATAATGTGCCATGTGCTCAACAAGGAGGAAGGCATTCTTTGAGGGTGAAACTCAAAATAGGGAAGGGGAATGAGGATTAGGAGTGTGCTATTCACTCTTAAAGGGTGCAGGGTGTGCTTCCAAATAACACCTTGAGAGTGCATTTTTGTGCTCCTTGCCTTAATGGGTTCATTTGTGCAACCAAAATTTGTCTAAGTCTAGAATATGGAACAAGGGGCAAACAAAATGAGATTAGAGATGAAATCAAGTGCGATACATGCCAACTCATCAATAAAACTTAGAAATTATTGAACACTGATAGATAGACATCAAAATGTCAATTTACAAACACTCCCCAAGTAGAATGGACAAAGTGTGTGCGACTATGACCAAAAGTGTCATTTTATAACAAACAAAGGTTTTATGACCATGAAATACACTAGAGTTGTTATAAATAATGCGACGAAACTGAAGAATGATCAAGAACGCTTGAAACATATAGAATGACTCGAAATGATACTTGACAACCAAGTTGAAACTTGATGCAATAGTTGAGTAGGCTCCAAATTTTGAATGTAGTGAAATTTTGGAGGGTGTTGTAGCATCGACAATAGATCCCCTATTTTCTCCATCATTCCAATTCACCCCTATATCCCTTCATCCTTCCTTTGATCCTAAGCCCTTCTGATTCCTCCCCCACTCCAACCATTTTCTCCCTCCATGCTTTATCCTATACTTGGTTGTCACCCCTCCTTCCTCGAAGCCCGAATATTTTCTTTGTTCCAAGTTCAATGATATCCCATAGGAGGAGGGACCTAAGGGATGCCTGGGTCTTATGGGTATCCAAATAAAAATCCTTCCTAGAGGGTAAGGAAATCCCATTTTGTATACTGACAAGCACATTTTGAAATTTGATCATGGAAGAAAAAATATCTTTTGGGGGCCTTAGAGCACCTATCCTTTGCATGGTATCTCCATGATTTTCCTATTTTCTAAATGGCATAGATTTGGCCAACCTATCAAAATAATTGACCATAAAAGAGTTGGTTTTATCTCACAATCCATATATTCTATGTATCTAAGAAATAATGATTGAACATGATCAAGCTATAAATTACGTATCCTCCTTTTTCTTGGGATGGGTCTTCTTATCCATCAATTCTTAGACGAATTTGGTGGGCTAATCACTAGTTGGAATAACTTATTCCAACTCACAAATTCATGGACTATTTGATCTTGCTTTGGCATGCATCTACACTTTGTAGAATTGGACTTTGATATTTACTACCTAAATCTTTATGGTCCCTACACTTATAGATAAATGTTTTGAGATTGTACTTTCTAGAATTCCATATTATATTTGAACAAGATGGCAATTGGAAGTGACGTAAACTTCAAATCAATGGCTTCTGAATTTTTGGTTTTGGCAACTCTCATAGACCCTCTCTTGGATTATTTTTTGGATTCAATCGATAGAGTGGGTTAAATTAATGTTTAGTCTACAAAATTGTTTTCAACTTGGAGAAACCAACACGTTGGTGTAACCACCCCTCCCACATTTACCCACTTTAACTAGCTTGTCAGGGTAAACATGAGCTGAGGGCTACTATGACATGAACCAACTTCCTAAGTATAATTAAGGAATTGGAGTTGACAAATGGGAACTTTAATGACCTTCCTCAGGGGCTACAAGAAACCCAGGAGCTTTTTTAGTGACCTAGGACCACAAATGCATGCATGAAAATGCCTCCATGCAATGATCAACCTCCAACCACATGCATAAGCCTATAAGGGTGCGATTATAGCCCAAAACTTCTAGTTCATCGAGCGTGGTCCCATATTTTGAGCCACCATTTCAGGATAGCCTCCAGATCACTGCCCAAAACTTAATGAGACTTTTCAAAATGATAAACAACATCAAGACAAATCCATTCATACAAAACTTGATATAGGACTTGAACTAATCAGGCCTAACCATGACAGTCATTTCATCAAACATATGGTGAACATGTAATCTATAGGTCATGAGTGCATATCTAAACATAATGGTCTGAAAATTTTCTAAGAATCACCAAGAAGGTCTAATTACCTCTCATAATAGTTGCAATAAAAATTGTTAGCTCATGCATTCATTAACCATTCATCAACTAATCAAAACATATCAAGAGCCATAGCTAGAACCTATTATGGAACCATGCTTATAACCATTATATAACCAAAATAATAACCATGATAGAACAACAATCAAAGCCACATAATAATAAGTACAAATAATCATATAATACAGTAGGAAAATATCTCTTATTAACATATGTAAAATCCAACTGAGTCAGGGACTTCCACGCACCACCAAACCATAGGTTGAGATGAACTAAATATTTTTTTCGACCAATCACCCCCATGGAATATTCCAAGAAGGAATGCGGGACTCACGACATAAACAACCATGACTTCGTAGATATTAAACCACTTCCACCCTCATCCTCCTGCGATCTCGCAAAAATCGGTCAATAGATCATATAAGAAAAAAAAACATAGACAACCTGGACTTCCTGAAGATTAAACTATCTCCACCCCTAGGCTATTGTAATCCCACCAAAAACCGATCAAGAGAGCACAATGCCCAAAGAAATCTTGGATGCCTCATAATTTTTTCACAGATATCTTGAGGAATTTTCAAGTCTCCACCCACCTATTAAGGGCTTCCTGTAGATTAAACCACCTCGATCCCCAACCCTTCGGAATTTTCCTGAGACCACCTCAACTGGTTCCAAAATATTCTAAATATCCAAAGATCAACCAAATAAAATAACCCCATCACACCATGGATATTCAGAAATGGAAAGGCAAGGCTAAAACCATTTTCACACCGAGAAAAACCCATACCTATGAAAAAACATAACCAAATATAAAAAATCATGTACCATGCATTCACAAACCAGCTAGGAAATCACACATGCAACATGTTACCTGCAAGTCTTCCTATTGAAGCCGCTTGATCCAACCTTCCTTGCTTGTCCTTTTCTTTACTTTTCCTTCCTTTTCCTTCCTTTGCTTACTTTCTTTCTTTCTCCCCTTGGTGCTCTTCTCTCTCTGAAATTAATTCCAAAGCCAAACTGACAAAAATATAAAAAAAAAAAATATCAAATGACAAAAGATGTGAACTGATCCTTAGAAGCCTTTTTATTATTGAGGCCTCCATTTTTTTCAATTTCCTCTATTTTTCCTTCAATTTTCCTCTCATGAAAATTTGTGACCTTTCATCTCCCTCTTCTCCTATTTTCTTTTATATTAAAATAAAATGCCAATTAGTGTCTTTTCGCCTTTGCCAATTTTCTTAGCCATTAATAAACTAAAAGTGACACCCACAAGGATGTTTTTTTCCCAACATTCAGCTTGGAATACATGTCCCATGACCTTGGTCTTATTTTACTTTTATGAACTTTATTACATGAAATTTTAATCGAGGGTTGTTACAAAACCCTCCCCCTTAGGGTAACACTGTCCCCAGTGTTCTATGACACCTATAACCATTAAGACCATTGAAACCATAACATACTACTTATGAGCTTTATAACTTAGCTCAATGTAGTATTTACATTGAAAATCTACCGACAAGCAAAACAAACATGACAAAATTACAACCATACCGCGTATTGGAGCTTTATAACACAACTCATTGTGGTATCTACAATAATAACCATACATAAATATGTACATATACCAAAACTACTTTTCCTAAATTGGTAAATAATGAAGGATACATAGCCTATAACTAGTCATCCATCTCCCATGTAGCTTCATCAGCCCCAAAGTGCTTCCACTGCACTTTAAATTGCCCGATTACTTAGCTCTAGAGCATGAATTGTTTCTGCTATAATATGCACTGAGTTTCTAACTGTAATTCTCCTTCTAGGTCCACCTGTAATATAGACTCGTCAATTGCATGATCAACATCCTTCACATAACTTTTAAGTAATGAAACATGGAAAAAACCATTTCACTGTAAGAGGTAGTGCAATTTTGTATGCCACTGGTCTAATCCTCTTAAGGAGCTCGAAAGGCCCACAATGCCGAGGTTCCAACATGGCACATGTTCCAATCTTCAAGGAGCTATTCTTGGGCTTGATGTGCAAGTACACATGCTCCCCAACTTGAAACTCTTTAAACACTCTGTGTTGATCTACATAACTCTTATGTGTATCCTATGTTTCCTTTAGATTCTTCTTAATAAATTGCATTTCTTATTCCATATTTTTCAATATGTTTGGTCCTATCAATACCCTGTTCATTGGTTCACTCTAACTAATGGGAGTACAACTCTACCCATACATTTCCTCAAACAAACTCATCCTCAATGGCTTCTAATACCCATTGTTGTAAACAAAATCAACTAGTGGAATATACTCTTCCCACCTCCTCCTCTGGTGCATAACATACATTCTCAACATGTCCTCCAAAATCCTATTGAACCTCTTTATCTCTCCATTTATCTCCGGATGATAAGTTGTACTGAAGGCCAAATTTTTACTCAAGCCTGCAAATAACTTCTTCCAAAACCTGGAAGTGAACTTGGCATCTCTGTTGGTTACAATCTTCTTAGGAATACCATGCAATGTCACTATCTTCCTAAGCTACCTCACTAGCTGAATTAATAGAATTCACTAGAATGAAGTGAGCTACCTTGTTCAACCTATCAACCACAACCATGATGGAATCATGTTTTCTAGATGTCCTCGAAAAATCTATGATGAAATCCATAGAAATGACCTCTCATTTCCATTTTGGAATCGGAATTGGCTGCAGTAAACCACCTCGATGCTTGCACTCTGATTGTACATGTTGACTATCTAGACACCTTGCGACAAACACAACTACCTCTTTCTTCAGATTTGGCCAATAATAGAACTTATTCACAACTGTTAGAGTCTTCTAATACCCTGGATGACCCAAATATGGCTTAACATGAAATTCCCTCATGATAAGCTTCTCGAGCTCACTTTTTTATGACACAGATTTTGTCCCTAAATCTCAACAAAATTTCTATCGTGAGATAATAATCAATATCCTGTTCACATGTACTTTTCTGCTATAACATGTGATTAAGCTTCTAGTACCTGTCATCCTATTGTCCTACCTCTAAGACCTCATCCTGTAAATATGTACCATATGAACTCATAACTACAATGTGATTTACTTGCACTCTTCTGCTAAAAGCATTTGCAACCGTGTTCTCCATACCCTTAATGTAACTGATCTCGAAGTCAAACTCATTGAGCATGGACAACCATATATCTTTCGTGACATTCAGATTAGGTTGGTCAAACAAGTATCTCATCCCTCTATGATCAATCATCAAAACAAACCTCCTTCCAATAAGATAGTGCCCCGACATCCTCAATGCATGAATTATCGTTTCCAACTCGAGATCATGTGTCACATAATTCTGATAATGCTCATTCAGTTTCCTTGACTCCTAGCATACCACGTGTTAATCTTGCATTAGGAATCTACCAATACCTCTCTTGCAAGAATATATACGTACCATGAAATCTTTATTTGGATTTGCAATATTTAGAACTTGAGCGTTTCTAAGCAACTGCTTCAACTTCTCAAAACTAATTGCACATTCCTTTGTCGATTTTAATTTATTTCCTTTTCTCTACAATGATGTAATAGGATATGAAATTCATGAAAAGTTCCTATTGAAACTCCTATAATAACCTTCTAACCCCATGAATTATCTAACCTCATCCACATTCCTAGGAGATGCCCATTCCCTTATAGCTCTTATCTTTTTTGGATCCACTGCTATGCCTTCCTTGGAAACAACATGTCCCAAGTAATGTACCTATGCATGAAATAAATTGCAATTAATAATCTTGGCATAAAACTAATGCTCTCTCAATAGTCTTAACATTGATGCCATGTGTTTTGCATGTTCTTCCTCATTCTTAGAATATATCAATATATCATCAATGAATACTATCACAAACTTGTCCAGAGAAGAATGCAACAAACTATTCATCAAACACATGAAACTAGCTGGAGCATTAGTTTAAACAAAAGGAGCCACAATAAACTCATAATTACCATACCTGGTCCAAACAGTAGTCTTATATATGTCCTCTTCTTTGACATGTACCTAATGATATCTTGATGTCAAATAAATATTTGAGAACACTACTACTCCCTTCAATTGATCAAAAAAGTCATCGACCCTTGAAAACAGATACATGTTCTTGATCGTCACCTTGTTTAGCTACCTATAATCAATACACAACCTGAGAGTTCCATCCTTCTTCTTCACAAACAACATTGATACACCCCAATGTGATAAAATTGGCCTAATTTATCCCTTGTCAAGAATTTCCTTCAACTACAACTTCAATTCCACTAGCTCTAGAGTGCTCGTCATGTAAGGTTCCTTTGATGCTGGTGTTGATCTTAGTACCAACTCAATAGAGAAATCAACTTCCCTGTAAGGTGGCAACTCTGAAATATTTTTTAGAAATACATCCTGAAACTATTGTAAAACCATATACCTCTTTAATACTTCCACATCCTCAACATCCTTACCTTTATCACTGGAAACATGCACTACAAACAATACACACCCTTTCCTGTAACTACATTTCTCCTACATAGTTATAACCTTTCTCAACGATGTCGGCTTCTTCTTACCCTGCAAAATTCTCTTTTCTCCATCATCATCCAAGCACTCGATAGCCTTCTCATAATAATCCACCTTAGTCCTGTGAAGGTATAACCAATCCATACCCAGAAGCATATTGTACGAACCCAATTGAAGTACATTTAGATGTGATGATGTAGTCATACCATTAAGCTCAAATGCATAAGGTCTTACGTAATGATGAACCCTTTTCTTGGTATCTATAGAAAATTGCACCAACCAAGACTTTGCATGCACTTATTTTCTCAAACCATACATATCCACCAAGTCAAGATTAACATAACTATAATTAAGATTCAGGATCAACTAAAATAGAAAAAAATATCACAAATCATACCTTCCATCGTAATAATAGATTCCCAGAGATCCGCCTGCGTTTTATCAAATGTTGCACTTATTTGAGGAATGCTCTGTCAAACATCCCCAACTGTCCAGGCCTTGTAAGCACTATAGATCTGAGGCCTACCACCCTAATACAATGGAAAATTATTCTTGTAGTGATCCTTGCAATATATCCAACACTGTAAAGGCCCATTACCTTTGTTATGCTACTCTCCAGGATGAGACCTATGTCCCTTCTCAACTGCATTAAATTTCTTGTAAGGAGGAAAATTCTCTTTCTCATAGGCATCCTGATATATTGCGCACTTCGGTGGCCACTTACCCTTAGTATTATCATTCCATTTTCAACCTTGCTTAGACTCAGTATTGTGATTTGATTATTCATAATAGTGCTTCAAATTTCCAATGACTTCTTCCAGCAATCAAAGCTCGTTATACTCAATCTAGTCCTTAAATGCTAATGGCGGTCCACTGATAAATCTCTCAAATTTTTTCTTCTCATCCTTCAGATAATGCACATACCTAAAATAATCTATGAACTTAGTCATGTAATCCTCATCTTTCATAGATCCCATCTTCATCTCATAAAACTCCTTAGCATTTCTGTCACAGTACCTTTATGACAAATACTTCTTCCTGAAGAGTCTCTTGAATTCATGTTAACTCAAATCCTCTATCCTAACATCTTTGACATGCTTCAAATCTTCCCACAAGATGTCTTATTTCTATTTGAGACTAAAAATAGCTATCCTGGCCTTCATGTTCTCTATATAGTCATGCATCTCAAAGAAGTTCTTCATTCCAAGCAATTGTGCCTCTACATCCTTCGGTTTCTTAAACTATCCATCAAATTTCGGTGGTTTGGATTTCTTGAACTCATTTGGAAAGTATCCCCTCTCACTCCTCTTGTAAGGGTGATAGAGATGATGACCATGATACCTACCCGAACTAGAACTAGAGTAAAATCCATATCCACTGCCTCTCCTATTAGGTGTATCCAAGAACCTACCATTTATGAACCTAATATCCATTTTTGACTGATGCCCACCATGATATCTACTACCATATTCCCCATTAGTCTTTTCCTCCTATCCATAAGTTATCTGTGGTCGTCCCTATCTCTGGAAGTCTCACAAACCCTATAGGATAACTGCATTGACCTCTGCTTGTTTTTCCTGTGCCCTGGAAAGTCTTTCCTATGACTGAGTGATTATGTCATTATTTGCCTTGCAACTTTTGATCTCTTCCTATAGACTTCTCAAGGTTTTTTCTATGTCCATAGAGTAATCATCACTGTGTTTCTCATCTGATCTGTAAAGGAAGTCTCATGAACTCTAATCCACCATTTTGATAGTCATCTCTGATCTTCTTCTTCCTACAAACATACCATGTCAGATAAACCATATATATAGACATAAGCCACATAACTTAGTGAAGTTGAAGGGAGGCTATCTCGTTTGACAAACCGATCCATATTAGCACAATAGATGTATATACAAAATCTTATCAAAATGTCAACATAATGCATGATAACACTAACTGCATACAATGAACTCATGCATGACCACCATAACCATGTCAATTCATGCATAACAACCCCATAGAAAATTGATATTCATGCATGAGAAACAAATTGTTCCCATCCATTCCAAGTGGTTAACCATGTTCTAATACCAATCTAGTATGATATAACACCCAAGGAGAATAGAAACCCACTCTGATACCAATACAAAACCACCCCTCCCACATTTACCCTCTTTAACTGGGATGTCGAGGTAAACATGATATGAGGGATACTGTGACATGATCCAACCTCCTATGTACAATTAAGGAAGTGGATTCGAAAAACTAGAACTTTATTGACCTTCCTCGGAAACTATAGGACACCTAGGAGCTAAACAACCACTCTAAGTGCCCCAGCTCTGAGCTAGATTTCTTATTTAGTGACTTGGGTCCACAAATACATTAATGACAAGGCGTACATGTAGTTATAGGCCTCCAAATGCATGCATAAGCATGTAAGGGTGAGGTTATAGGCCAAAAATTCCAGTTCATAGGGTGCAGTCTCAAATTTTGAGCCACAACTTTAGGCCAGCCTCTAGACCACTGCCTAAAACTCAATGAGACTTTCCAAAATGATAAATAACATCATAAAAAATGTAGTCACACAGAAATTGATCCAAGACTTTAGCTAACCGAGCCTAACCATGACATTCATTTCGTCAAACATATGGTGAACAAGTAATCTGTAGGTCATGAGTGCATATATGAACATAGGGTTTTGAAAATTATATGAGAATCACCAAGAAGGTCTAATTATCTCTCATAATAGATGCAATAAAATTTGTTGGCTCATGCATTCATTAACCATTCATCAACTAATCAAAAGTATATCAAGAGCCATAGTTAGAACCTATTATGGAACCATGCTTATAACAATCATATAACCAAAATAATAACCATGATAGAACAACCATCAAAGACACATAATAAAAAGTACAAGTAATCATAGAATACAATAGGTAAAGAGCTATTATTAACATATGCAAAAGCCAACCAAGTTAGGGAATTCCACATATCCTCCGACCATATATTAAGTTGAACCAAATCTTTCTTTCGTCCAATCACCCTCGTGTTGAAATGTGGCAACAAGAATATTCCAATTTTAATTTGTCCTTGAATTAAAATTTGAATTTAGTCTCACCAGTGGCTTGAAAAATAATTAATTAATTCATCTTGAGTTAATTAGTTGGAGAAATTCAAGTTAGAAGTCTTTCTGAAGTCATGCAATAGTTATCACTTAAATTAAGGATATTATCCCTTAATTAAGGAGATAAGATTGAGTTATATTTGAGTTGTAATTAGTTATCTCATTTTACTGAGTTAAGTCCAGTTAAATTAGTTCCAAACTGTTTAAGGAACTAATTGCGAGTTATCAGTTAGTTGATACATGCATGCACTCAACTAGTGTACTCCGGATAGTTGAAGATTCTCTCATCATTAACCCATGCATGTCTATTCTGAGAAAGACCCAGTTGATATTAAAGACAGGGAAAATGTACTATCAGTTGCATGTGTTTTCCTGTAAACAAAACTCATGCATGCAGAAGGAATTCATTCCTTGAGGATTGCGTAGTTTTACAGGGTGTGAGATTAGTGTGAGTGATCAGTGTTCCACTTGGTAATAGGAGGATCACACAGGAGAAACTGTGCAAGGAAATAGGAGCTTGTAGGGCAGAGGAGAAGGCTTATGAGAAGTCTATTTTGCCTATGAGCATCTGTGAGGATTGTACTGAGAGTTGGCTAGATGTGAGAGCTAAGGCTTGGTTTAATTATGAGATATTTCCAAATTTTGTGATAATATAGATAGTGGGGTTTTTAGTTGAGGCTTTCCCCTGAGTATTCTTCTGTGTTTCATGTGCATTGATTCTTCTTCTGGTTATATGTGTTTAGATTAATCTTGCTCAAATCATTTAAGATTTCAAAAATTTATTGTAGAAGTAGGTTAAATTATTTTGCTTTGGTTATATTGCATTATCAAATTAATCTACAATTAGAATTTCTACATGGTATTAGAGCAAAGGTTATTGGAGCTGTGAACAGTACACTGAGAAGAGAATTTGAAATTTGAAGTTAGGGGTTGCGGGTGAAAAATCTAATTATTATCATACTTCAAGGTTGGCCAATGGCATTCAATGGCTTAAGAATTGAGTATGCTTTGGATGGTAGCTCAAATTACATAACATGGAAAGATCGCATGGAGGCTATATTAGAAGACAATGACTTGAAGGAATTCATTAATCAAGAAATCCAAAAGCCAACTTCAACTAATGTACAAGAGTTGGCTGAGTGGAAGAAGTGTGTGGCGAAGGCAAGACAAATCATCCTTGAGGGAGTTCGAGACCATATTGTCTCAAGTCTCCATGGGAAGGATACTCCATTTTCAATGTGGAAGACATTGAAGAACCTCTACCAGAACAGTAGTGACCAGAGGAAATTGGCACTCAAGGATAAGCTTCGAAGAATCAAGATGGAGAAGGGCGATACTATTTCCACATATCTGAACAAGCTTGCCACCTGCAGAGATGAGCTTAGCAGTGTGGGAATAACTATTGCTGATGATGATATGGTGAGCCTCACTCTCCTTGGCCTTCCAAAGAGCTAGAATAGCTACCAGGACTCTGTGAATGGAAGGGAGAAACTGTTGGATTGGGAATGACTGTGGTCAAATCTCATGCAGGAGGAGATCAAGAGGAGCACAAGAGATGGTTCTTCATCCAAGAATGATGAGGAAGAAAATATGGCCTTAGCAAGTAAGGCAAGGAAAGTGAAGGGGAAGGCTTCCCATTCCAAATCGAATTCTTCTCATGGAGGGAAGAAGGTTGACAAGTCTAAAGTGAGATGCTTTAATTGTTATGAGATGGGACATTATGCAACTAACTGCCAATAGAAGAAGTCCAAGAAGGGATCCTCAAAAGGATCGGAAGGTGAGGCATTAACCTCTTAGTTTGAAATGGACTTTACCCTCATCACATGCATGGTGTCATTGATGATGGGTTGTATATGGTGTTATCTCAAAATCAGTACTGATGGCTTCTAATCAGTAAGACTCTATGTAACTGTTTCAGACTAGACTCTTGGCTAAGGATTAGCCTCCCTAACCTGAGAGGGCTCTCTCAAAATAAACTACTGATTTATCTTTAGACACTAAGAGGGCTAACTCTTGTAATGAGAACTTAAATAAACATAATGGTTGGAAATACAACATAACATTTCTTCCATTGGGCTCATGGAGTCAAACACCTTTTCAATAAACTATCAACTACTCATTCATGGAAGTCAAGGCATGTAATGTTTAAACACTCAAAACATTTCTCAAAGAACCTCAACTCATAAGTATACACAGGAAGTCTGAGCACTAGGTGAATTCAGAGTGATTGTATACCTATAGAGCTGTAAAA
>APFE031187459.1:9682-23100 GCA_000404065.3 Pinus taeda
CCCCTTGCCATCAGTCATGGATCGACCTGCTATGCCCCATTCATACAACCTTTGTTCCCACTTCATTCCAGACACCATCAACCACTCTGGACTAGGTCTCACCTTCCCTAGGTCGGTCATTCAAGTGACTAGGGGTCATAAATCTAATCTCTCAAAATCCATTCTGAAGGCTGGGGCAAAAGTATTCTCTGGCAAACAATCCACTCTTGAAGGGGTTCTTAGAGCGATGAACACCCCCAGCAGGGTTCCACCATGAAATGCCTCTCCTTCAATTATAGAGGCATGGCTAGTGCCTCCAAAAAACTAGCCCTGCAGAGGTTATTTGATATTGAACTTGTGGATATTATCATGCTGCAAGAAACCCTGGGAATCGCTGATTCCATCAATCGAACCCTAGCAACCATAAAACCTGGTCGGTAATTCCTCTCTCTGGATGTTGTGGGTAGATCAGGGGGACTAGCCATTGGATATGATCCTCACTCCATAAATGTATCAGCCTCCTAGGGAGGAGTGGGATTCATTGGAATGGACTTATTCTCGGCTGACCTAGGTATGATAATTAGAGTTATCAATCTGTATGGACCCTATCAGCGAAGAGATGAATTTTGGTAGCATTTCCTTAATACTTAAATCACAGCTATTGATCAGTTGATTATTGGGGGTGATCTTAAATTCTCCCTAGGTTTTGGGGGATCTTGGGGATCACAGGCTCAAATTGACCTTATGTCAAATTTCTTCAAGGATACTCTCGATCTGCACAACCTCATTGATGTCCCAATGATCAAGCCCTTGCCCAGTTAGAGAAACCGAAGAGTTGGGGAAGTAGCTCTGGCTAGAAGGCTTGATCTTTTCCTGATTAAAGTGCCTTTACTTGAGCAGCTCAATAGATATAGACAATGGGTAGGGTCTGGAGGGATATCAGACCACTCACCTATTTATTTGGAAATCCTAGGACCTGAAGCCAAACCTAAGTCTCCTTTCAAATTTAATCATGCTTGGCTCCAAGAGCCAGGATATATCAAGTTGGTCTCAGACTATTGGACTTCCCGTCCCATCTCTAGTGACAGATCAGCAGCTTAAGGTTTCTGCCACAACCTATCTTAGCTAAAACACTTATCTATCACTTGGGCAAAGGAGAAAAAATTGAAGGATGATCATACGATATCAGCTATTGGAACTGAATTGAACAAGCTTTTGGATGACAACAACAAGGGTTTTGCATCTACAAATGAGAAATCACATCTTATTGAGCTCGAAAAACGGAGAGAAAAGATCTTGAAGGAATGAGAAGAAACCATGAGACTAAAGAGTAGAGCAATCTGGTTACAGGCTAGCGATGATAACACAATTTTTTTTAGAACTTTGCAAAAGGAAGGAAGATAGCTAATACAATATGGAAAATGCCTCTACCAGACAGAGGTGTGGCTAACACTTTTAAAAAGCTATCTCTTTTAGGCACCTCACACTTCCATAATCTATACAAATCTCCACTAGAGGCCAATATAGCTAATATCATTCAAGTGGCAGGCTATTTCCTTAGATCTATAGGGGAAGAGGAAGCACAAGATCTCAATTCACCTGTAACGCCAGTTTAACTTGAGGGGACTTTAAAGTGGTTCAAAAAAGACAAAATCCTGGGACCAAATGGGTGGACTATTGAGTTCTATATGGATTTATATGATCTATTGGGATATGACCTTCTCCAAGTTGTGGAGGAATTCCGGACTATAGGCAAATTGTACAGTGCCATAAATTCCACCTTCATCGCCCTCATCCCCAAATTGGAACCCCCATCATCCTTTAATGACTTCTATCCCATCTCACTCTATAATTTCCTCTATAAAATTATTTCCAAGATCATTGCAAATCGTATGAGACCTATTCTCTCTAATCACATCTTACCTGAACAGTTTGCCTTCCTAGAAGACCGTCAAATCCATGAAGCCATTGGCACCGCACAAGAAGCTATTCACTCAATTAGATCCAAGAAGCTAAAGGGTATCATCCTTAATATTGATCTGGAAAAAGCTTTTGACCGGGTTAGCTGGCTTTATATCAAAATGCTTCTTATCCACTTGGGATTCCTGCACCTATTCACTATTTCTATCATGGCCTGCATCTCCACGACATCCTTCAGTATCCTTATTAATGGCTCTGCCTCTCCTTTTTTCCATGCCGAAAGGGGACTCAGACAAGGATGCCCATTATCCCCCCTCCTCTTCCTGAATATCATGGAAGGTCTCAGGCGGTTAATCAATCATGAAAAGTGAAGTGGCAGATTATTCAGGATGAAAATCAATGATCAATGCTACCTCACCCATCTCCTTTTCGTGGATGATGTTCTGATATTTCTAGACAGCAGCATTCGAGACTCGATATCCTTCGATAAGATTATATCCATCTTCTCCAGGGCCATTGGTATGATGGAAAATCATGCGAAATCTACAACCACTCTAGCTCACACATCCGTACAGGAATCCAGCTTTGCAATACAGCATTTCCCTTATAGCACCCGTCCTCTTGATCAAGGCTTCAAATATTTAGGTTTTTGGATCAAGCCCCTGAGCCAAAAGATTGCACATTGGATCTGGTTAGTAATCAAATTAGAGAAAAGGATCACAAACTGGTGCCACCACTTCTTATCCAAAGATGGAAGACTTGTGCTCATCAAATCAGTCTTGGAAGCTGCCTCGATATTCTGGATGGCATTAGCATGGATTCCCAGAAGTACATTGGCTCGTCTCCAACAAATTTGTTGTAGATATCTGTGGAATGGCTGTCAGGAAAAAAGAGTTTTTGCATGGGTAAGCTGGAACAAGATTGTATTGCCCAAGAAATGGGGAGGATGGGGACTCAAATATCTAACCCTATTCGCACAAGCCCTAGCTACAAAAATGGGTTGGACCCTCCTTACCAAACAGAATCTATGGACATTTGTCTCTTATCATAAATATATATGGCCTCACCAAATAATGGATTGGATAAGGATGCCGCAATGGACAAGGATTGAAATTTCTTCAGTTTGGAAAGCACTTCTTAACTCTCTCCCTCTCATTCGCAATCACCTAGCATGGAGGATATATGCAAGCACAAAAGTGTGCATTAGCCTGGATCCCTGGACAGGGGGTGGAGGCATATATCAACTCCCAAGAGAGCTCATCCTACACTTAAATTAGAGAGACATCAGGGTGATTGCACAAATCGCAAATCAGGACAATTCCACTATATTCGCACAAGCATGGAAATCAACATCTCAGCTTAACCT
Source organism: Pinus taeda (assembly GCA_000404065.3). Taxonomy (NCBI): domain Eukaryota; kingdom Viridiplantae; phylum Streptophyta; class Pinopsida; order Pinales; family Pinaceae; genus Pinus; species Pinus taeda. The sequence continues at coordinate 12,948 of APFE031187459.1, forward strand.
TCCACCTCAATGGCATCACTCTTGGAACAATTATAATTCTGCATTGATTGAGTCACATATCCATATTAAGGAGGGTCCAGATGAACTCATGTGATGCATGGCAGAATCTGGAATCTACTCACCAAAGGATGGTTATCAGAGTCTGCTACAAATCAAAAAACCTGAACATATGCAAAGTTGGTGGCAGATCATATGTAAATTAAAATCCCCTCCCCAAACCAGACTCTTCTTCTGGTGCATTCTCTGTAACAAAGTTCCCATAGGGGACTCTCTCACTCACAGATCCATTCATGGAGGTCATTGGTGCATCCTATGTAAACAAAACTCAGAAACGACAGAGCACCTGTTCCTTAATTGTGATATAACAAAACATCTATGGAGATCTGTAGCTGCTGAGATTCGTTTCATTGGCGAATGGAAAGGGGACAGCATCTTAGCAGCATGGGAAGCCTGGAACAGCTCGCACACAGGATCGAATCTTCCATGCCTACCCTTGATTATCTATTGGGCTATTTAGCTCGCACGAAATAAAATGATATTTGAGGACAATGCGATCAAGTGGCAGAGCATTACAGCAAAAATTGTATCCTCTTATCATGAACTGCCAGAATATACTCCACCGCGACCTTGCAGACCTCTTGCACCCGATCCGATCGACCATTCCACTCCATGGGCTTTCTTTGATGGAGCAGCCCAACAACATGGGTGTGGGGTGGTTTCCTTCTTTACCTCTCTGAACATCACTACTTCAGAGTCAAACTGTGCTTGGGTGAAGGAAAGAATAATTTTGCTAAACTGATCACTCTTCATCATCTATTACATTTTTCACTTAGCCATGATTGCAGAGATATTCAGATTTTTGGAGACTCCAAAACTATTATAAATTGGTTCAACAATATCACAAGATTCCATGCACACACACTTATAAACATTCTGGATGAAGTGAAGCTATTCAAATCACATTTTAACTCCATTATTTGTCATCATATTTACAGGGAACATAACGTCAGCGTTGATGGCCTTTCCAAGGAGGCCATGCTACTACCAAGAGGATAGTGGATAATTCAAGTGCAAAGGGGTACTACACAGTGCCAATATTATCATAGACCATACATAGATTAGATATATCATCGGGTGGATGGAACCTAATTTTTTTATGCTTTCCAGTTATATATGATGATGTATATATCGTAGTTTTATTTATGCAAATCACCCTGGGAGGTGTATATATTTCAAAACACAGTTTATGAACTTATATAATAGACCCAATCTAGTTATCACCTTGCGTGGTGAATTTTGTTTTTTGCTACAACCATTCACAGGAATGGGCTTTGTTGATATTCTGGACATACTTCAAAAATACAAGTGATGCATATGCTATCAAGCATATACTATATGTAATTTTTCAATATTAATGAAAGATTACGATTTTTCCTTGGAAAAAAAAAAACAAAAAAGGTTATATTTTATGCAAACATAAACTCTTTTGGTGAAATGGGAAGCATTTCCAATTGAAAGCAACAATTCAGCTGCAATGGAGTGATCCTCACAATTAATAATGCACAAGAATAACAAAACCCATAAATATTTGAATGCATGCAGTGACAAATGTTCAAGATCTCAATCAAAAATGGGAGTGTGTATCCAAATAGACTCTAATATCATCTTTGACAAAAAAGGGTCTTTCCACACACGATGAACATCTTAAAGAAACTACTCACATAACTAGATCAAAGATCAATACTCTAGTATTTTTACATAGTTTAAACCATCGAAGAGGGAAACAATATACAACCACAACCAACATAACCATTTTAGGAAATATATTAAATGCAAAAGATAAATTTATACATAAAAATTTTCATAAATATTCTTTGACAAATGACCCTTGATTCTCGTTACATAGAGATCATCGACTAACAATGTGCTCACACAAATAAATATAGCCATTAGTATCAAGGAGAATATGAGCCATTGAATAACTTTATTGTTAGAACATATCATGATAGTACTAAAGAAATATGCTTTTACCTAAAGTCACATTAAACAATTTGATCTTAAATAACTCTTAAGTGTTTAAATATCCTAACAATGTCACTAATCATAGCTTTCCAAAGTTGAGGAACATGAACATTGTGAGTCCAGGACTGAGAATAAACCAAAGAGAAGTCACAGAATAAAGAGATACCAAAACCTAGAGAAAACTAAGAAAATTGAAGGAAATGTGCCAAGAAGAATCCAAAGAATCAAGAGCTTTGAGGGCATACCAACACAAAGAAAACCATAAATAGAATATGCCATTTCTCCAATTGCTAATATTGATAAACAAGGGAACCTTTTTCACACCCTTAAACAAATTCTAACAAACCAAATTCCAACGAACTAATCAAAGTCAAAGAGAAGGTCTTACCAAATTTGGCGTTTGATGAAATGTCTATCATGTATTAGGCATGTTCTGGTCAATATCTTGTTCAAGTTTTGAATTGTTAGTATTTTCATCACCTTATTTAGTATTTTGGAAAGCTATATGCAGTTTTGGGTAGTGGTCTAAAGATTAGAATGAAAAAGTGGCATAGATCTCGTGACTGCACGCACTGAACTAGGAATTTTATGTCATAACCGCATGCAAGCAGGCTTATGGGTGTAGTTGGAGACTCATAACCACATGCTCAGTGTTTCAAGGGTGTGGTTGGGGTGTTAAGTCAGTGAAAAAGAGTTACAACTGGGATTGATCACATGGGCTAGTTTGATGGCTCATGTGTGGTCTGTAGTCCCTGAGCAATGGTTGTAAGTTGTCGATTAGTCGGCCCCACTTCCATAACTGGAACTTGGAGGTCAGGTCATATCATAGAGACACTCAACTCATGTTTACCCTAGAGAGCTTGTAAAAGTGGGTAAATGCGGGGTAGCGTGTTACAGATTGGTATCGGAGCAGGTTCCATTCTCTTCAGGTGATATCTCATACCAAAAGGTGGTATTAGAGCTTCCAGGTTCAAACACCAGATGGGCTAAAAATGCATATGGTTATGCATGCGTGTCATTTTTATATGTGTTCATCATGAATGCATTTAGGTTACTTCTTGTTTAGATCATGATATTGATGCATGATGTTGATATGTTGGTGTCATTATGTATCTATATCATGTTAATCTGGATTGATTGTGAAGATGTTATATCTTCCCCTGAAATACACTAAGGTATGATTTATATTATGTCTATATTTGGTTTATCTAACATGACATGTTTTCAGGAGATAGAAGATTAGAGATGAAGAGCACAATGGTGGACTATAATTCACATGATTCTCTTTATAGGCTTGATGTGGATTCCATGGAATGGGATAGGTTAGTTGAGCAGCAAGGGGAATATTAATCTCATGATTTAGTAGATACGTTGAGAAGTTCGAAGGAAGAAATCAAAAGTTGCAAGGAAGATAATAACATGTTGTTTAAGGCACATGAAAGACTTGCTAAAGCTTAGGAAAAGTAAGCAGAAGTTAATGTAGTCATCCGTCATAGCCTTTCAGATTTGTAGAAGTAGGGACAATTGAGGATTAGTAATGGACAGGAGGAAAAGACAAATGGGGCATATGGCAGTAGGTCTCGATCAGGATACAGTTTGGACAAAGTTGATATAACCAGAGGTGACAGATCTTTGGATACACCTAACAAGTGAGCTAGCACTCATGGATTATATTCTAGTTCTGGTTCATAGAGACATCATCATCATCACTACCATCATCCTTATAGGAGGAGTGAGAAGCAGTATTTTCCAGAGGATTTCAAGAAATTCAGGCCTCCTACATTTGATGGAGAGATGAAGAAGTCATAAAAATGCAGAAGAATGGTTGACTAGGATGAAGAAGTTATTTGGATTGCATGATTATTCATAGAATATGAAAGCTAAGATAGTGATCTTCAGTCTAGAGGTAAAATCATATATTTAGTGGGAATATGTGAAGCATGTCAGAGGCATCAAGGTAGAAGAGTTGAGTTGTTATGAGTTTAAAAGACTCTTCAAAAAGAAGTACTTGTCTAAGAGATATTATGATATTGGAAAGGCCAAGGAATTTTATGATTTGAAGATGAGTTCCATGATAGATGAAGAGTACACGACCAAATTTTTGGACTCGTTGAGGTCTGTTCCTTATCTCAAGGATGGGAAGACAAAGGTCCAAAGGTTCATCTATGGATTTCCATTAGCATTCAAGGATCAGATTGATTATGATGAGCCTCAGCTAGTGGAGGAAGTCATCAGTAAATTGAAGCATTGTTATGAGCAGTCGAAGTGGGAATTTGAGCCTAAGCATGATTGGAAAGGGAACGGGAAGGCTAAAGGAAAATGGCCTTAGAATCGAGGAATACCTCAAGATGTAGGTGAGAATGAAAATGTGGGTCCTTACAAGAAGCTTAATGCAGTGAAGAAAAGACATGGACATCATCCTGGAGATAAAAAAAAATAAAGGTAGTGGTAGAGAACCATTGCAGTGTTGGATTTGTGGTAAAGACCATCATTAGAAGGATTTTCCATTGTACCAGGGTGGAAGGTTACAAATCTACAGTGCCCAAGAGGCATAGACAATTGGGGATATTGGTCAAAGCATTCCTCGAATCTATGCAACACTTGATAGCAGGTAGGAAGGCCATCAGGCATCCATTATTGAGATGGAAGGTAAGCTTTGTGATCGAGTTATTTCCATTTTGATTAAAACTGGATCTAATTATAGTTATGTCAGTCTTGAACTGGTGGATCACTGTTGTTTGAGTAAAGAAGTGCATGCAGAATCTTGGTTGGAGCATTTAGCTACACGGACCAAGAAAAGAGTTCATCCTTGGGTGAGAGCTTGCACTGTCTAGTTGAATGGTATGCCTACATCAACACATCTAAATGTGCTTCCTTTGGGATCATATAGTATGTTTTTGGGCATGGGTTGGTTGTTTACTCACAGGAACAAGGTAGATTGCTATGAGAAGGCTATTGAGTGCCTGGATGATGATAGAGAGAAGAGAATCTTGTAGGGAAAGGAGAAGCCTACATCAGTGAGAATGGTTATAGCCATCTAAGGTAAGCACAATTGTAGGAAAGGGTGTGTACTATTTGTAGTGCATATTTCCAATGAAAAAGGGAAGGATGTTGAGGGTGATGAAGTCCTGAAGAGGTACCCTATTTTGCGGCAGTTTCAGGATGTGTTTCGTGCAGATATTTTAGAGTCACCGCCTCATAGGGAAGTGGATTTATTTATTGAGTTGGTATCAGGAGCAGCACCAACGTCAAAGACACCTTACAGGATGAGCACTCCAGAATTCGTGGAATTGAAGTTGCAACTTAAAGAAATGCTTCATAAGGGATACATAAGGCCAAGTGTCTCGTCTTGGGGTGTACCAATGTTGTTTGTAAACAAGAAGGATGGTACTCCCAGTTTGTGCATTGGTTAAAGGCAGTTGAACAATGTGATGATCAAGAACATGTATCCTTTTCCTAAGATTGATGACTTGTTTGATCAACTGAAGGGAGCAACAATATTCTCAAAGATTGATTTGAGATCATAATATCATCAGGTGCACATCAAAGAAGAAGACATCTACAAGACCACATTCTGTACGAGGTATGGAAATTATGAGTTTGTGATGGTTCCTTCTGGTACTAATGCTTCAACCACTTTCATGTGCTTGATGAATGGTGTTTTGTATCCTTATTTGGACAGGTTTGTGACTGTGTTCATTAATGATATATTTATATACTCTAAGAATGAGGAAGAACATGCAGAGCACCTCGCAACAATGTTGATATTTTTGAGAGAGCATCAATTGTATGTCAGGCTCAGCAAGTGTAGTTTCTTGGAGTCTTAGATTCATTACTTTGGGACATGTCATTTCCAAGGAAGGTATAGCAGTGGAATTGGAAAAAATTAAAGCTATCATAGAGTGGCCAGCTTTTAGGAATGTGGATGAGGTCAGATCATTCCTAGGACTAGTAGGTTATTACAAGAAGATCATTAGGAACTTCTCATGAATTTCTTATCATATTACATATTAGTAGAGAAAAGGGAAGAATGCTACAGTCTTGAAGATTGCAGGTTTTGATAAGGAGTTTGTAGTCTGTACAGATGCTTGCAAGGAAGGAGTTGGTCGAATCTTGATTCAGGAAGGATAAGTGGAATGTTATGAGTCAAGGAAGTTGAATGAGCACAAGAAGAACTATGTGACTCGTGATCTTGAGTTGGCATCCATTATTCATGCCTTGAAAATGTGGAGCCATTATCTTCTTGGTAGGAGGTTTATTCTGATGAGTGATCATAGTGGATTGAGGTACTTGTTTCACCAACCTAATATGAATGTTAGACAAGATAGATGGTTGGCTACCTGCATTGAGTTTAATTTTGATATCGGGTACATTAAGGGCGAGGAGAATCGAGTTGCAGATGCTCTTAGTTGGAGAGTGTAGGTGAATCATATGTCAGTTGTGAGATCTTCTATGAAATACTTACAGGAGAAGATCTTGCATGCAGAGAAGCATGATGAGAGGTACCAGCAACTAAAGTAGAGATTGCAGTAGAAGAGTGAAGGTGATAGGGATGAGGAGTATCACCTCACGACATATGGCTTGGTCAGGTTTAGGAACATGATTTATGTGCTAGATAGCAGTGAGCTCAAGTTGATTATCTTGAGGGAGTTTCATGTCAACTCGTATTCACGCCACCCAAGATACTAGAAGACTTTGCTAGTTGTTAAGAAGTTCTATTATTGGTCGACCTTGAAGAAAGAGGTGGTTGAGTTTGTTGCAAAGTGTTTGGACCGTCAACAGGTGAGAGTAGAGTGTAAGCATCAAATTGGTTTGTTTTAGGCTATTTCGATTCCATAATGGAAATGGGAGGTCATTTCCATCGACTTCATTATAGGTTTGTTGAGGACATCGAGACAACATGATTCCATCATGTTTGTGGTTGACAGGTTGAGTAAGGTTTCTAACTTCATTGCAGTGAAGTCTACAAATTCAGCTAGTGAGGTAGCTCATATATTCATCAAGGAGAGAGTGAGGTTGCATGGTGTTCCCAAGAAGATCATATCAGTGTTGGGTGTGGAGAATGGTTATTTAGAGGTCTTTGTTTCAGCCAGATGTATACCCTAGGAAGTTTCTACACCCATCCATGCGAGGGGGGTACGGGGTTTCAGGGGGGCCAAACCCCCTGGCTAGGGGGTCCAGGGCCAGCGATCTCCCGGTGAGGGTTTTGGGGGCAGCGCCCTCGAAGCTAAAAACAGACGTAAAATTACCTTGTATAAGTATAGTAATTTCTAGTCAATTTGGGCCGTTCATTATGCGGATGATCTGACAGTAGAACTTATGTTTGGTTTGGGGTTTTTTGCCCTAGAAGGAAACCCTCTCTTTGTATGAGGGCATTGTATTTGAGGCTGTGTAATAGATGTGTATTCTCAGAGTGAGAAACAAAGAGGTGATACTGTGAGAGAAAATAGAGGATATTACAGCGGATCTGCTATAGGTTGTGTCTCTTCATTTTGCTGGATAATAGAAAGGAAGGACTGGCTATTTGGGGTGGACATAGCCCAAACTGGGTGAACCACGTATATCTATGTCTCTCTTGTTTTATGTGTTTTCTGTGTTTATATTTCTGCAATATTTTATGTGTTCCATTGCTCCGTAATATATAAGTTTCTAACAACTGGTATTAGATTCGAAGGCCTATTTGGCTGATAAACTCATAGGAAAGAAGGGTTCGTGGTTCTAGTGGGAGCAATGGTGAAAGATGGTAAGTTTAGGGTCAAGAAATTTAACGGCCATAACTTCTCGCTGTGGAAGATGCAGATGAAAGATTGTCTAATCAGAAAGATATGTACCTACCATTGGGCGGAAAAACAAAGATGTCGATGGGTATGACAGATGAAGAATGGAATCTTCTCGATAGAAAGGCACTCAGAACAGTACAGTTGTGCCCCGCAACGTCGATCGCCTTCAAAATTTTGAAGGAAACAACGATACAGGGTTTGATTAAGGCGTTGGAGAAACTATATGAAAAACCCTCGGCCTCAAACAAGGTATTTCTTATGAAACGGTTATTTAATATGAAGATGTCGGAAGGTGGATCTGTTCCAGACCCTTTAAATTATTTTAATACTGTTACAAGTCAGTTATGTTCTGTAGGGGTAAACTTTGATGATGATGTTAGAGCTATTTTATTCTTGTGCTCATTGCCAGAAAGTTGGAATGGTTTAGTAATGGCCATTAGTAACTCTGTTTCTAGATCTAGTACTTTGAAGTTTGATGATCTTGTCGATGCTATCCTTAGCGAGGAAATGCGACAGAAAAGATCCGGTGATACATCGGGTAATGCTTTGAGTGCAGAGTCTAGGGGAAGAAAAATGGAAAGAGGAAAGAGCTCAGGATATCACAGTAAATCAAGGAAAGGTAGATCCAAGTCTAGATTGGCGATAGAGTGCCGGAAATGCGGAAAGAAAGGACACCTAAATAAAGACTGTAGATCTCGGAAAGGAAAAGAAGGAGATGCACAGCAAGAAAACAATCATGAAGCAAATGTGACAGGTGAGGTGTTAAAAGATGCTTTGATTATTTCTTTCGAAAATATTACTGATTCCTGGGTGGTAGATTCAGGGGCCTCATTCCATGCCACACCTGATAAGAAATATTTTCATGACTATGTTCAAGGAGACTTTGCACAAGTCCGTTTGGGTGATGATAAACCCTGTAAAATTGTTGGAATGGGTAAGGTTCTTGTAAAACAATAGAATGGAAACCAATGGCTACTAAAGGAGGTAAGGCATGTTCCAGATCTAAAGAAAAATATGATTTCAATAGGGCAGTTAGATGGTGAAGTTTGTGTGACAACTTTCACATATAAAGCTTGGAAGGTCACCAAAGGAGCACTGGTAATAGCAAAATGCGAAAAGGTTGGTACATTGTATTTATGCAATGGTATTTCTAACTATGTTAATGTTTTAACTTCCAAAGGAGCAGATGTAGCATTGTGGCATCATAGGCTTGGACACATGAGTGAGAAGGGGATGAAGATTCTTCACTCAAGGAATTTGTTGTCGGGTTTGAATAATGTTGATTGGGACTTTTGTGAGAATTACTTTTATGGAAAACAAAAGAGAGTCAGATTTCTCAGAGTTGGGAAAGAAAAGAAGAGCGAAAAATTAGAGCTTGTGCATACAGATGTATGGGGACCTGCTCAAGTATCATCTCTCGGTGGCTCTCGTTATTATGTTACTTTTATTGATGTTGTAACTAGAAAAACTTGGATTTATTTTATTAAGAATAAATCTGATGTATTTGATACTTTCAAGAAATAGAAAGCTTTGGTTGAGATTGAGACGGGAAAGAAATTGAAGTGTCTCAGATCAGACAATGGAGGTGAATATTGCAGCAAAGAGTTTGATAGGTATTGTTCAGAGCATGGAATTCGCATAGAGAAGACAGTTCCAAGAACACCACAAGAAAATGGTATGTCAGAAAGGATGAACAAAACAACCATGGAGTGTGCAAGGTGCATGAGATTGCATGCAGGATTGCCTTTATATTTTTGGGCAGATGTTGTAGATACTGCTATTTATCTAATAAACAGAGGACCTTCAAGTTCCTTGGATGGTGGTGTTCCAGTGGAAGCATGGACAGGTAGAAAGGTAAATTACTTTGTTTTAAAGCCTTTTGGTTGTGAAGCCTTTGTCCATATTAATAAAGAAAATAGAACAAAGCTTGAGGCAAAGTCAAAGAAATGTACCTTTATTGGATATGTTGTTAATGATTTTGGTTATCGCTTATATGATTACAAAAATCACAAAATCATTAGGAGCAGAGATGTAATATTCAATTAAAAGGTCTTGTATAATAATCAGTTGCGGGAAAAGAAACAGGAAAAAAAAAACAAGGAATACACAGTTCTTGATGAGATCACTGTAAAAGTAAAGGTGCCTGAAAATAATAATAATCAACAACCACAACAACAACAACCACCACAACAGCAATAAACACCCCAAACACCTGAAAGTGGTGTTAGAAGATCTACCAGGATAAGTATACCCCCTGAACGATACTCTCCTTCATTATATTATTTATTGTTGAATGATTCTGGTGAACCCGAATGTTATGAAGAAGCAATGCAGGTTGAAAGCAGGAAGAA
>APFE031187467.1:0-24327 GCA_000404065.3 Pinus taeda
AAAATCAAAGTGCTTGGATTATGCTCGAACTAGGACCAGAGCATAGAACTCATCGTCTTGATCACAACGGTGTGAACGATTCGTCAATCCGAGTCCGGATGAAGGAGATAGACGCAATCAAAGTTTGGTTAACTTTTGATGACTACGCAAGTTTAATGAGGACACAATATGCACTTTTTTGGCGGACGAAATCCGGCCAGATTCTGGGAAAAATTGTTACCTCGTTAAAATGACTCCTTTGATCCAAAACCAAATTTCCAAAAACGTGCAATTTGTTTTATATATAAAAATTAAAATTAAAAAAATCGTTGGCAGGCCACCAACCTCGCCACCCCAACTCAACTCCACTCATGTATTAAAATATTGGTGGAGAGGTGGGCCATGATCCCCAGCCCCTCCCACAGAACTCTCCACCTGAAACTACAACAAACATTAATATTCGTGGTGGGCCAACCCTTGGGGCACAGACCCAACCACGCTCCACCTCACACATATAACAACCCATGACAAAAGTATTAAGTGTGACCAACTGGCGGGAGGTGGGTATGGTGGGCGGGCCGCCCAAGGTGGGATCGACCCAACCAAAACCCCAACTTAAGAAAAAAATCGTTTGGTTTGTGTAAAAAAAGGGAGGAGGCGGGGTTTGACCACCCGACCTCCTCCCTACTAAACCAGATCTCAACCATTACACCAAACCACCTTATTGAGAAATCTGCCCATGAAATTATATTTAAACGCAGTTTTTCAATGTTCTTAGGCAGATGGAGGAACCAGGAGTGGGCACACGTTTCGAGGTGGAGGAGGCAGTGCACGCAATTCGAGGCATCATTTTGTAGGAGGGTCGAATTTTCACTTTGTTAGATTTTGACAAATTTTATATGGTTTCAGCACTTCTCGACGCCACGAACACAATGGCATTGTCTGTTTCTCCATCAGAGTTATGCATTTTCAGCCATTTTTCAGTATGCAGGTGGAACCTTGACTACTGCAAAAATAGGGAGCGGAACTATGATCCTTGGAATTTTCCCGAGGAGGTAATTTTTCTCCACCTGAAACTGCAACAAACATTAATATTCGTGGTGGGACGGACCTTGGGGCACGGACCCAACCACGCTCCACCTCACACATAACCAAACCACCTTATTGAGAAATCTTCTTGTGAAATTATATTTAAACGTAGTTTGTCAGTGGCAGAGGAGGCAAGCACACAATTCGAGGCAACATTTTGCAGGAGGGCTGAATTTTCACTTCATCAGATTCTGACAAATTTTATATGGCTTCAACACTTCTCAACACCACGAATGCAAAGGTGTTGTCTATTTCTCCGTCAGAGTTCTGAATTTTTCGGCCATTTTTCAGTATGCAGGTGGAACCATGACTGCTGCAAAAACAAGGAGCAGAACCATGATCCTTGGAATTTTCTCGAGGAGGTAATTTTTCTCCATGTCAGAATATAGTCAAGTTTACAGTCGTTTTTCATGATTTTCTACAGGGATCACAATGGTGAGGTTAGATTCGCATTTCGAGTTGCATATTTCCAGTCCACCCATGGAGCAAAATCTTTGAGGAATCTAGGGGGAATCTAAAAGATTCCTTGAGCCCCAGATTCTCAATTTCTCAGAATTCAGAAATTTGACAGTCGATTTTTCACTATTCGACGCCAAAAATATGATGGTGCATTCATATTTTTGATTTTCTCATTTCATTTTTCGGCCACTTTTCTAAGTGGAGTGCAGGTGTTAGTATTCATGTGTGAGTATTCATTTCCATGCGATTGATGCCGTGAGATCAATGGTCCGAACAGCTTCAGCAATTTGACATCCACTTCTTCAGACGATCCTTGGATGTGAGGTACATGCAGTTTATTCATGTACTTCTTTTTCTATGCATCCTGTTGCACAAATCCTTGTTGGATGTTGATGAGGGATCTTGTTTATTACTTGTTTTCATGATTCCTGCTTGATGTGACACATAATTGTCTATGTGATGTACTTGTTGTCATGATTCGCCATGTTATGTTTTGAGATCCCTTTGTTGCATGTTGATGGGATACTAATGTTTTCGTCATGCATGTTTTGCATTGAGAACCCCTTTATGCCATGTTGGCGAGATGCTCATCATGCATGAGTTTATGTCATACTGATAGGAGTCCTTTTGACTAAGATTTCCTGTAGCGGAAGATCTCTTGGAGCCACTCCTGCGTGAGTGCATTTTCCTTGTATGATCGTGACATCATCTCTTATGTACATCATCACTATTGACAAAACTTAATGCAGCAGCCTACACCATCTTAACACTAGGGCCTGGAGACATAGTCCCTCCTGGATGAACTCCATTATCAACGGCTTATGTTTTCATGTGTTGATGATTGACATGATCCTCTTATTTACAACATGCAAATGTATTAACTTATATTCTTTTAAAAATGAAATTTAACACATCACGAAAGTAAAAGGTCTTGGAAGGGTCCTTTGTCACACCCAGACCTGGATTAAGTGGTATCAGAGTGGTCTTTGCGTTGATGTGAATTGCAAGTGTGAACAATGGAACGTGTAGCGACAGAGGATGAAAAAGCAATGTACAAGGCCATGCTCAAAATTACCAAAAGAGTGGAAATAATGTATGAGACTCTACAAAAAGAGACAGAGGAAAAGGAGCGATTGCAGCTTCAGTTGCAAGCCATGGAAGAGGCCCTAGAAGAACTGAAGCACAACAACCAAAGCCTTCAAATAGATAACGTTGAATTGAAGATGTTTCTACATGAAGAGAAAGACGAAAAACAGAGTTTGCTACAACAACTGCGAGCAAAGGATGAGGCTTTGGAAAAGTTGCAGCTTGACCCATGTGAGGTAATAAGTACTTTGAATTCATGTATGTGTCCTGATAATGATTTCGCTATTTTTGAAAATCATACCATAGGAATTGGCTCCAAATTGTTGAAGAGAATGGGGTATGAAGGAAAAGGCTTGGGTGTTAATGGCCAAGGAATTGTCAATGCCATCAAAGTAGAGGAATTACCCCATCAGGAAAGAATTGGGTATGTCAAAAAGGAAGTTGTGGAATGCGGCACGACAGTTATCGAACCACCAACAACAGATGATGAGAAGCCATCATTAGTTCTCTCCAAATCGACAAAGGAGGTGAAGGATGTTGATTTCCTTTCAATTTCATCGTCACATAGTATGATTTATGATGGAGATTTGGAGATCCCAATTACAAGGACAAACATCAGGCTCCTTACAAGGAAAAGGCACGGGGAGGAAGACATACTTGGCGTTAGTAACCAAGGCATAACTCAACCATTGGAGGTTCTACAGAGACTTCAATTTGCAGGCTCGAGATACACAAAAGGAGAATACTCGAAGGTGTCAGATTCTTCCGAGACAGTGTCGAAATCATCGAGGAAAGAGAATGATGGGAACACATCCCCATCATCCTATGGCAGTTTCCATTGTAGGGAAAGAACTGAGGCAAGCTCTCATCGCCATACTTACACCAGGGATAGCAAGGAAAGGTATAATCAGTCTCGACATTCGAATGTTCATTTCTATTTTTATCATGTTTTTAATGATGAACGTAAAACATGGAATCAAAAAACACGTACGTTTTGTGGATTGCATAATCATACATTTTCTAAGTGTTGGAAAGAATGGCAGCACACAAAAGGATGAGGCGTGGAATACCCTATAAACAACAGGTAAAAGAACATGTTAACAAGATCTGGAGGAAGAAAACCTATTGCAGTCATTGCGACAGAAGTGGCCATCAAAGAGCCACTTGTTGGAAGCTCCATCCAGAGTAGCGCCTTAAAGACAAAGTGTCGGTGCATGAACCAGGTGAAGAAGTTGTTCAACCATCGAATGCGCCACAAGGAGGCAACCCATTCACCTTGATAAGTGAAAAATAGTTTCTAAATATGTTAGTGTTTCATGGTCGTGCTTTTGTAAATCATTGGTTGCATTTTAAAATGTAAAAGTGATGATGTGTTTTCCATCACTTGTTCAATAACAATGATGTCTAGTTTTATTTTATGTTGCATGATAAATTGTGAGAGTGATGTTGTGTTTTCCATCACGTGTCAAAGAAACAATAGTGTTTGGCCTTATATTGTCAATCATGTGTTGTAGTGATGATGTGTTTTCCACCACTCTTTCAAGCAACAATGATACGTTGGCCTTGTTTTCATAGCTGGGGTATTGCGTCCATCTTGATGTAACTTGACCATCGAGTATGTGTTATAGAATCGTGGCAAGTGTGGGACGCTTGGGTCATTTGTTGGTCATGAAAGTCAAGCATGTGAAACAATGTACTACAGGTTGCAGAAGTAGCAGGTGTCGGCTCATTGCTTAAGGCTCCGAAGAAAAAAGGTGAAGGAGATGAGAGCGAGGCCCTTCAGGACGCTAGTGATGCCGACAAGGTACATAAAAGTTGCAGATTGTTTTTCATGCTTTTGGAGGACCAAAAGCTCCTCAATGGGGGGGATTGATCTAGGTGGCTCTAGAGACACACACAGGCCAAAGAGGACTTGGGAAAGCTCAAAAATCAAAGTGTTTAGATTATTCTCAAACTAGGACCAGAGCGTCGATCTTGTCATCCTGATCACGACAATGTGAACAGTTCGTCAATCCGAGTCTGGATGAAGGAGATAGAGGCAATCAAAGTTGGGTTAAATTTTGATGACTGGGTAGGTTTAATGAGGACACAATTTGCACTTTTCTAGCACACAGAATCCAGTCACCTGCCCCTCCCATGAAACTCTCCACCTAAAACTGCAACAAACATTAATACTCGTGGTGTGCCGGCCCTTGGGGCACGGACCCAACCACACTCCACCTCACACATATAACAACCCACAACAAAAATATTAAGTGTGACCGGCCGGCAGGAGGTGGGTACAGTGGACGGGCCACCCAAGGTGGGCCCAGCCCAACCGAAACCCAAAAAAAAAAAATTGTTTGGTTTGTGTAAAAAAGGGAGGAGGCGAGGTTTGACCATCCGATCTCCTCCCTACTAAACCGGATCTCAACCATTACACCAAACCACCTTATTGAGAAATCCGCCCACGAAATTATATTGAAACATAGTTTGTCAATGCGCCCAGGCAGATGGAAGAACCAAGAGAAGGCACGCATTTCGAGGTGGAGGATGCAGTGCACGTAGTTTGAGGCAACATTTTGCAGGGGGCCAAATTTTCACTTTGTCAAATTTTGACAAATTTTATATGGTTTCAACACTTCTCGACACGACGAACGCAATGGAGCTGTCCATTTCTCCATCATATTTCTACATTTTTTGACCATTTTTCATTATGCAGGTGGAACCATGACTGCGACAAAAATAGGGAGCATAACCATGATCCTTGAAATTTTCCCAAGGAGTTAATTTTTCTCCATGTCGGAATATAGTCAAGTTTACAATCATTTTTCATGGTTTTCCATAGGGATCACAATGGAAAGGTCAAATTTGCCTTTCAAGTTGCATATTTCCAGTCCACCCATGGAGTGAAATCTTTGAGGAATCTAGTGGGAATCTAAAAGATTCCTTGAGACCCAGATTCTCAATTTCTCAATATTCAGAAATTTGATAGTCAATTTTGCACTATTCGATGCCAAAAATCTAATGGTGCATTCAGATTTTCATTTGCTTATTTCATTTTTCGGCCACTTTTCTAAGTGGAGTGCAAGTGTTAGCATTAATGTGGGAGCAATCATTTCCATGCAATTGATGTCGTGAGATCAATGGTCTGCACATCTTCAACAGTTTGACATTCACTTCTTCAGATGGCCCTTGGATGTGAGGTATACATAGTTTATTCATGTACTTCTTTTGCTATGCATCATGCTGCACAGATCCCTGTTGTTGTTGATGAGGGATCTTGTTTATTACTTGTTTTCATGATTTCTGCTTGATGTGACACAGAATCGTCTATGTCATGTACCTGTTGTCATGATTCGCCATGTTATGTTTTGATCTATTTGTTGTATGTTGATGGGATACTCATGTTTTCATCATGCATGTTTTGCATTGAGATCCCCTTTATGCCATGTTAGTGGGATGCTCATCATGCATGAGTTTATGTCATACTGATAGGAGTCCTTTTGACTAAGAGTTCCTATAGCGGAGCTTCTCTTGGCGCCACTCCTGTGTGAGGGTATTTTCCTTGTATGATCACAACACCATCTCTTATATACATCATCACTATTGACATCACTTAATGTAGTGGCCTACACCATCTTGACACCGAGGCTCGGAGACGTAATCCCTCCTGGACAAACTCTGTTATCAATGGCTTATGTTTTCATGTGTTGATGATTGACATGTTCCTCTTCTTTACGACATGCAGATGTATGAAATTATGTTCTTTTAAAAATGAAATTTAACACATCACGAAAGTAAAAGGTCTTGGAAGGGTCCTTTGTCACACCCGGACCTCGATCAAGTGGTATCGGAGCGGTCTTTGTGTTGATGTGAATTGAAATCATGAACAATGGAACGTGTAGCGATAAAGGATGAAAAAGGGATGTATGAGACCATGCTAAAAATTTCCAAAAGAGTGGAAATAATGTATGAGACTCTACAAAAAGGGACAGAGGGAAAAGGAGCGATTGCAGCTTCAGTTGCAAGCCACGAAAGAGGCCCTGGAAGAACTGAAGCACAACAACCAAAGTCTTCAAACAGATAACGTTGAATTGAAGATGCTTCTACATGAAGAGAAAGAGGAAAAACAAAGTTTTCTACAATAGCTACGCGCAAAGGACAAGGCCTTGGAAAAGTTGTAGCGTGATCCATGTGAGGTAAAAAGTAGTTCTTTGAATTCATGTATGTGTCCTGATGATGATTTCATTGTTTTTGAAAATCATACCATAGGAATTGGCCCCAAATTGTTGAAGAGAATGGGGTATGAAGGAAAAGGCTTGGGCGTTAATGGCCAAGGCATTGTCAATCCCATCAAAGTAGAGGAATTACCCCGTTAGGCAGGACTTGGGTATGTCAAAAAGGAAGTTGGGGAATGTGCCACAAGAGTTAGCGAACCGCCAACAACAGATGATGAGAAGCCATCATCAGTTCTTTCCAAATCGACAAAGGAGGTAAAATATGTTGATTTCCTTTAAGTTTCATCGTCACATAGTATGATTTCTATTGGATATTTGGAGATCCCAATTACAGGGACAAACATGAGACCCATTACAAAGACAAGGCATGATGAGGAAGAAAAACTTGGCATTAATGACAAGGCATAACTCAACCATTGGAGGTTGTGCAAAGATCTCAATTTGCAGGCTCGAGATACACCAAAGGAGAATGCTCGAAGGTGTCAGATTCTTCCGAGACATCGTCAAAATTGTCTAGGAAAGAGAATGATGGGAACACATCCCCATCATCCCATGACAATTTCCATTGCAGGAAATGAGCTGAGGCAACCTCTCATCGCCATAATTACACCAAGGACGTCAAGGAAAGGTATAATCAGTCTTGACATTCAAATGTTCATTTCAATTATAATCATGTTGTTAATGATGAACGTAAAACATGGCATCGAAAAACATGTACCTTTTGTGGACTACATAACCATACATTTTCAAAGTGTTGGAAAAGAATGGCAACACACAAAAGGGTGAGGCGTGAAAGACCCTCTAAACAGTAGGTAAAAGAACATGTTAAGCAGATTTGGAGGAAGAAAATGTATTGCAGTCATTGTGACAAAAGTGGCCATCAAAGAGCCACTTGTTGGAGGCTCCATCCAGAGCAGCGCCTTAAATACAAAGTGTCGGTGCATGAACCAGGTGAAGCAGTTGTTCAACCATCGAATGCGCCACAAGGAGGTGACCCATTCACCTTGATAAGTGAAAAATGGTTTCTAGATATGTTAGAATTTCATGGTCGTGCTTTTGTAAATCATTTGTTTCATTTTAAAATGTAAAAGTGATGATGTGTTTTCCATCACCTGTTCAACAACAATGATGTCTGGTCTTATTTTGTGTTGCATGATAAATTGTGAGAGTGATGTTGTGTTTTCCATCACGTGTCAAAGAAAAAATATTGTTTGTCCTTATTTTGTCAATCATGTGTTGCAATGATGATGTGTTTTCCATCACTTGTTCAAGCAACAATGATACGCTGGCCTTGTTTTCATAGCTGGGGTATTGCGTCCATCTTGATGTAAACTTGACCATCGAGTATGAGTTATAAACTCATGGCAAGTGTGGGACACTTGGGTCATTTTTTAGTCATGAAAGTCAAGCATGTAATTTTAGAAACAATGTACTACAGGTTGCAGAGGTAGCAAGTGTTGGCTCATCACTTAAGGCTCTGAAGAACAAAGGTGAAGGAGATGGGAGCGAGGCCTTTCAGGATGCTAGTGATGCTAACAAGGTACAAAAAAGTTGCAGATTTTTTTTCATGCTTTTGGAGGACCAAAAGCTCCTCAGTGTGGAGGATTGATCCAAGTGGCTCCAGAGACACACACAGGACAAAGAGGACTTCTTAAATCTCAAAAATCAAAGTGTTTGGATTATGCTCGAACTAGGACCAGAGCATAGATCTCATCGTCCTGATCATGGCGGTGCAAATGGTTCGTCAATCCGAGTCTGAATGAAGGAGATAGAGGTAGTTAAAGTTGGGTTGACTTTTGATGACTGGGCAGGTTTTCATGAGGACACAATTTGCACTTTTCTGGTCGATGGAATCTGGCCAACTCCGGCCAGATTCTAGGAAAAATTGTTTCCTTGGTAAAATGACTCCTTCAGTCCAAAACCGAATTTCTAAAAATGCGCACTTTGTTTTATATATAAAAAAAAAATGGGTGGCGGGCCACCAACCTCGCCACCCTAACTCAACTCCACTCATGTATTAAAATATTGGTGGAGGGGCGGGCCTCTGTGCCTCCCCCCTCCCCCCCCCCATGGAACTCTCCACCTGAAACTTCAACAAACATTAATATTCGTGGTGGGTTAGCGCTTGGGGCATGGACCGAACCACGCTCCACCTCACACATATAACAACCCACGACAAAATTATTAAGTGTGACCGACCGGTGGGTACAGTGGGCGGGCCGCCCAAGGCGAGCCCGGCCCAACTGGAACCCAAACTTTAAAAAAAAAATCATTTGGTTTGTGTAAAAAAAGGGAGGAGGCGGGGTTTGACCACCCGATCTCCTCCCTACTAAACCAGATCTTAACCATTACACCAAACCACCTTTTTGAGAAATCCACCTGTGAAATTATATTTAAATGTAGTTTTTCAGTGCGCTCGGGCATATTGAGGAACCAAGAGCGAGCATGAATTTCGAGGTGGAGGAGGCAGTGCACACAATTTGAGGTAACATTTTGCAAGACGGCCAAATTTTCACTTTATCAGATTTTGACAAATTTTACATGGTTTCAGCACTTCTCGACCCCATGAACGCAATGGCATTGTATGTTTCGCTATCAGAGTTCTGCATTTTTTGGCCATTTTTCAGTATGCAGGTGGAACCATGACTACTGCAAACACAAGGAGTGGAACCATGATCCTTGAAATTTTCCTGAGGATGTAGTTTTTCTCCATGTCGGAATATAGTCAAGTTTACAGTTGTTTTTCATGGTTATCCACAGGGATTGTAATGGCGAGGTCAATTTCAAATTTTGAGTTGCAGATTTCGAATCCACCCATGGAGCAAAATCTTTGAGGAATCTAGGGGGAATCTAAAAGATTCCTTGAGCCCCAGATTCTCAATTTCTCAGAATTCAGAAATTTGATAGTCGATTTTGCACTATTCGATGCCACAAATCTAGTGGTGCATTAATATTTTTCATTTTCTCATTTCATTTTTCGGCCACTTTTCTAAGTGGAGTGCAAGTGTTAGCATTTATGTGCGAGCAATCATTTCCATGCGATTGATGTCGTGAGATCAATGGTCCGAACAGCTTTAGCAGTTTGACATCTGCTTCTTCAAATGACCCTTGGATGTGAGGTATATGGAGTTTATTCGTGTACTTCTTTTTCTATGCATTGTGCTACACAGATCCCTATTGGATGTTGATGAGGGATCTTGTTTATTACTTGTTTTCATGATTCCTGCTTGATGTGACACAGAATCGTCTATGTGATGTACTTGTTGTCATGATTCGCCATGTTCTGTTTTGAGATCCCTTTGTTGGATGTTGATGGGATGCTCATGTTGTTATCATGCATGTTTTGCATTGAGATCCCCTTTATGCCATGTTGGTGGAATGCTCATCATGCATGAGTTTATGTCATACTGATAGGATTCCTTTTGACTGAGAGTTCCTGTAGCGGAACATCTCTTGGAGCCACTCCTCCGTGAGGGCATTTTCCTTATATGATTGCGATATCATCTCTTATGTACATCATCACTATTGACAACACTTAATGCAGCGGCCTACACCATCTTAACACTAGGACCCGGAGATGTAGTCCCTCCTGGACGAACTCCGTTATCAACGACTTATGTTTTCATGTGTTGATGATTGACATGTTCCTCTTCTTTACAGCATACAGATGCATTCACTTATGTTCTTTTAAAAATGCAATTTAACACATCATGAAAGAAAAAGGTCTTGGAAGGGTCCTTTGTCACACCCAAACCTGGAAGGGTAACCAATATGGTGAGATATTGACTCAATAATAGAGCGACTATGCTAATGATGTGGTTCTAAATCCAGGAAAAGACAAAATGTAAGAGTATGACTCAAACAAGTTCCATTTTCAAGGGAGTCACAACAACCATGATAAAATGAAGAGAAATAGGCTCTTCCACCCTTTTACCTTTTTTTATAGATGATCCCTTTCAAATTTTAATGCCCGTGAAAGAGAATACAAGTGACTTTGATAGTGTCTTTTTAATTTAGTCTTGATGAGAATGAAAAATAGTTAAAAGAATACTCAAATCAATGTCTTTTTCATGACTTTCATAGTGAGGTCGAAAAAGAAATAAAAGTACACTCATGTCTTTCTTATGGTTTAACGAACATGAGAATAGGGAAGAGCTTGCTCGCTGACTTTACTCTTGACTAACAAGTAGGAAAGAATGGAAATAATTTGACATCTTCAAGTGATATTATGAGCATGAAAAAAGTGCAAAAGAAGCTTGGGATTTTCATTGTTTAATGAGTGTGAAAATAAGACCAAAATAAAGCTAATTCCAGATAGACAAGTGATATCATTGTATGGATTTAGTTCTGATGCTAACAAAATTTACCTAAGAAAAGCAAGAGAAAATGGCAAAGTGTATGGATATGGAAATCTACTCATCGCAATGATCTCTCTAAAAGGGTGAGAGAGGTTGCAAGATGGAGGTAAGGTTAATGTGAAGGAAAGAGATTGAGCATGGCTACAAAGGTGGGAAGTGTGATGAAGGCAAGCAATGTTATGATAAAATGTATCAAGACATTGAATATCATAGGCATAGGTGACCAAAAATTAAAAATAAAAAGAGTGGGATCCCCCTGTAAAGGTTATAGATGGCTAGAAATAAAATACAAAGAGAGGCATGAGGCTCACTTTTGATATCATGGTGGGCTCTAAAGAGGACCAGTAGACCTACAAATGAATGTAGCATGGGCACCGAGGCATAAATTGAGTGCTAATCTAGGGCACCCATGAAGGGCAGGTTTTACCACACAAATCACGATGTGCAAAAAGGCATGGTTAATGTTGCAACCTAATAGGGTGAGACCTAAGGCACATTGAAACGATATGGGAAAGATAAAAAAATGTAGTGGAAATATTGATGTGAATCCTAACCCAAATGTTATTTTGAAAAGTATACCTCAAGTCATAATGAAATGTGATACAAACTTCATGTTCTTTTCCAATAGAGAACCAAAATATCCTTACATAACCATTAGTAGCATGATAATATAGTGAAAATACATTAAAAATACCCCCAAGAATGAAATCTAGGACAAAAATACATTAAAAATACCCCCAAGAATGAATTTGAATATATTAATATTTTTTTATATTTACAATAAAAGTATATTACAATGTTTTTCCTTTTGTGGAAAAGTTTACATTGGTTAAATTGGTCTCTAATCATTAAATCTCTCATTTTTGAACATTTATTTTAGCTCTAATCATTTGATTTTTTACAAACAAACAAAAATATTGGCAATAGCTCTTTGTTACACCTCTTGCATTATCCTTGATCTGAATATGTAAACTTGAAGAGTTTTAGCAATTTGCAAGTGAAAATTATGTGTTTTGGGTAGAGGATCAATTTACTAAACACGTAAAACAAGTGAACTTAAAGAATATTTACATCCAAATAGAGACAAAATAAGTATATCTGAAACACATAACATAGAACATGATAAAAGACTTCACCCCTTTCCTGGGCTACATCTCCTGGTCCAGCTTCCAATGCAGGGCCTCTTTCATTAAGTGATCATAAGTGAGTTTACATGATTTACATTATTCAAACAACAAAAATAATGTCTTCAATGGATTTAGCACTGTCAAAAACCCCCATTTGTGTTCTTTATGCGCCTCATTTGGCCAAAAATTGAGTAAGTTATGCCTGTTACAAGTTTTTCCTGAATTATATGGCTAATCATCCTATAATTCGATCCAAATCTAGCTTGAGTGCCCCAAGCCCAGAACCGGCATGAAAACTTGGCCTACAATCCTGCTTGATGGGTGAAATTGTAGGACCATTAATCCTCACATTAAGCCCCCAGTTCCAAAAAACTTGGTCATGTTAGCACATACGACCACATTAAGGGCCGAGATTCAAGGGCCTAACTCCACCAACTGTTTAAGCGCCTGTGATAAGGCTGCAGTCCCCTCGCATTGGATCTTAGTGAACTAGAGCTAGCCCCCTTATCTCCTTCGTGCCTACAATCATGTGGTTTTCATGTGCCTTGGGGTCTCACTCCCTCCTCTTTTCTGTGCACCCAATGTTATGGGGTGCCATGTGACCCTGAGGCTAGCCCCTTAAACTTTATTGCCACGATTCTTTTCATTGGGCTCTGACTACGCTGTTTGTGGGGTGTTGTGGTCATGTGTCAGGCTAAGGCCTAGCCCCTTAGCCCCTCCGCCTACAGTCCCATGGGCACTAGGGTGGCTAGGGGCTAGGGCTTAGCCTGGCCCCTTCCCCCATATGTGCTACCATTAAACTTTTAATAACACCCATCCACCATATTTATTAAGAAACACTTGTGGCGTGGTGGTGGAGCACTATGCTGCCACTCCAGAGGTCTATTGTTTGAATCCCATGGAACCCCGATCTAGTTATAAACCGAATTTTTCTAAATAAGAGGAGGCCATGTGGTAGCCACTGATTGGCCCACATGGATCTTCCCCATTGGTCCAACACAAAAACCAATGAACAAATAAATAACCACCATACACGAGCCAATAAGAACAAGACAAGTGTCATCCATCCATAGTTTTGTATAAACACAGTCAACATACAAACTTCTTATTGGGTGTACCTGCAACTTCAACTTTTAAAATTTTAGTTGTTTGGAAAATCAACCAGAACATGATATTGGGAGCGTATGATATCGGTTTTGAGTGAAATGAGTTGCGTTGGATTCAGATCATGAAATATATTTAGCCTTTCAGGTTTCAAGCTCTGTCACACACTTGATTTTTTCTCACTAAATTGATCCCCTAGATAAATCCTCCCCATTGGAAGCTCTTGGACCTCCAAAAGCTCATTTTCAGTCAACAATTAGATGAGGGTACAATTCCCTCACCCTTCCAACCTCAATATTATTAGCTTTGCTTGGATTTGTCTCTTTGAGCTTTTCATGAAAGTACATCACTTTGCCTAATTTTGGAGTCCTTATCTTGCTGTCAAAGATGACATCTTTCTACAATTTTCAAAGATATTTAGAACAAAAAACTTCCCTTGAAGGAATCTGAACATTCCCTCCTCAGTCTTCAATCAATGGAAACTTAAAAATTTTAAGTTCCTTTCACCTTGAACATTGCAATCATGACGATGCTTAGCATGTCTAGCCTTTCACTTGGCTTGACTCTTTACCAAATGTGATCACCATCACCATGCACCATCCTTCTTGAAAGCCAAAAAATTATGAAACCCACAAGAAGATGTTTTGGGACCAATGTCCTCTTTGTCAAATAGCCTTTGCATTTTATTTTTGACCTCTGCATGCTTTAACACCGGTTTCTTGGTCATATCAATGTTCAAAAATGAAGCATCCTGCTGCAATTGCACTTCATTTTGTTTACCCCTTTTAGGAGGCAACTTGTTAGAATCTTGAAACGTCTTATCACATGAATTAGAAAACTCAATGAAATCGAATTTCAAATTTGATTCATATCCTTGAAAGGCTTTAGGTTCTTCAACATCTTTGTGCTTGAACATTAAAAATGCAAAATTCTAACTAACATTCACAATCCTCTTCATTTATCTAGCATTCATAAGAGATAAACTTAATTTCTTGTTATGCGCTCGAACCAACTTGTCCTGACGATGAACCACATTGGTTGGTTCGAAACGCGTTGGCAGAAATCTTTCTTATGTGATTTACGCTGAAGCTCTCCTTATAACTATGACAAATCACAGAAGTCTCAATTCTACAAATGTACTCCATTCTATTCTTGAACAAATGATATGTGTTCTCATGGAAATGAAAAATATCTCTCTTATCATAAAGATATGGACTTCCCTTAACAATACCACATATAACAAGCGGAACTACATCAAGTTCAACCTCATCAAGAATGCTTGCAGTGATTGCAAATCTAAGTGCATTTCTTTGTCACCTACAATTTTTCATTCTCACATACCCAATCTAAAGGATAAGGTTTATGATGAGGAATGGTTTCTAAATTCAACTTCTTGACAATTTCTTCTGAGATAAGATTTGCTCCTGAACCACATCAAACAATGTATCTATCTTGGTATGTTTTTAGATGACTCAAATGTGGAAAATCTATATTCTTGTTTTTTCATATTGAGTATCATTAAGACATTTTGAAGAACTAGTACTTGCAATGTCCTTACCTTTCAAACTTGTGGTTATGATCTTTGTTTATGTTGAAGAATCCAGGGTTAATGTAATTAATGAGATTCTTATTAGCATGATAACTAGTTGTGAGGTGTTTTTCAATTTTCTTCTTATTCCGATCTTCACTTATTATTATTAGAGTGTGTTTTCTTTAGTTCATCAAATAGCTACCAAAATAAAGAGGAAAGAACATGAGATGTTGGCATTTTTCCAGGGCCAAAAACTCTCCCTCTTAGAGAATAAAACCCACACAAAATTCTTCTTATAGAGATCCCAATTAACAAATACCAAGACCATGATCCTTGAACTACTATGCCACACAAGACCAAGACATCAATGCTCTTCTTCATTGTTGTTGAGATCATCATCATTGTTGCTTCATCATTGTTTCACTTAGATCATTGCAGCTTTCTCACCAAGTTCATCTCTACAACACCATTATTATTGTTACATCATTATTGCACCTTGCTACATTACCACCAAGATCTTTGTTGCCTAGACCATGATTGTGACTAGGATCATGACTATATGTAGAAGATATGCCGAGATTGTATGATGATTGCTATCCTCTTTTTTGAATACTCTAAGTTTGTAAGACAATGATTGTTATGACTGTGTTTATAGTATATATGTTGAGACAGAGTATTGAGATAGTTGTGACTTGTCAAAACTCCCTCTTAACGAGGGACTCTTTTATGCATCAACAACTTTTTTCTTCATGGGTCCTTCAACTGCTTGATCAACTTCCCTCCTTGATGTCATGAATGTTGTGTCTATCTTTCCATCCCAACTAGGGAGGATATCATGTGTCCTCATTTCTCTTCATGTTATTCACCTAGACTTATAGTTGTTAGTCCTGGTCTAGTGCATGACACATGAAATAGAAAAGCACAATTGTCACTCCTTTTTAATTAGGGGTGATCCAATCCAAGCTCCCTCTTGATGAGGGAATTTTCAGAACTCCCTCTTAACTAGGGATGCTTCTATACATCAACAACTTCTTTCTTCATGGGTCCTTCAGCTACTTGATCAACTTCTCTCCTTGATGTCATGAAAATCAGTTGAGCTTCTTCCTTGTAGGGAAACAACCATCAATCACTTTCCTCCTTGGTTCATCATGTCATCCATTTCTTCAAGGAAAGTGACCTTATTCATATCTAGAACCTTCATTATATGACTACTTCTTTCTCATCATCCTTCTTCTATCCACCACATGAATTCTAGTTGCACTTGTATTTACAACTCTTGTTTGAGTAACCCTTCATTATCCATATATTATTCAAGAAATCAAAACATCATATTAAATTAAATCATACATTACGAGATGGATCTTCATCAGTACATCTTCTTGAAGGTATCATCATCCTGCACACATATTGACACATATCCCAAATATATCCATTTTCAGGGGTCTTCATCTTTTTCATACTTTCATCAGAGTCTTCATATCTTTCTAGGAGATTTCCTAGTCAAATATTCTTGTTATTTTGGATGTTGATTGCCTTCATCATGGTTGCATATCTCACAATCTCTTCCTTCCTCACACATTCCATTCCTAGGAGCTTTCAATCAGAATTTCTTCATTGTAGTCAACCACCTCATAATTCATATGAGGACATATTATGTTGATTTCATCTAATGTGACTTATGCCTTCCTACATCCTTTTAGAGGAGGAGATCCTTTTTATCTTGATCATGCTTCTGAAGATAGGAGAACCTATCCATGTTACCTACAACCATATGACATGACATTATAATATTAAGCACAAGAATACGTACATTATTTTACCTTCAGGTCATCGAGGCTTCTTCCAGCAACTTCCTTGATTGAAAAGATATGCAATCCCTTGTTCTGCTTCATGTCATCATATCCTCATCTCATGATTTCCATAATTTGGAGTTCTTGTTGAAAGACTTGCTTCCTCTCTAGATTAGTGAACCCTACGATGAGGATTCCATTAGAGAATTTTGAGGATCTTGTATAACCCCAACTGGAAGATGTTTCCTTTTTGACTTGATGTATGATGAGCCTTGTCTTATATGACTCCTTCCTTTCCTTCAATGTCCACTAAGGTACCAAAGAGATATATCCTACATGTTTGTCTGTCATGGATTTTGCCCTTCATGATTCCCATGGTGATGTCACGAGATCTTGTTTATAATGCTTCCATGATGCCATGATGCATCTTATTATCATGTCATATTTTATAAAACAAGATTTAGGAGCTTATGATAGGAACCTTTTGTGAGATATACTATCTTACTCATAGGAGAGATTTATTACTCCCTTTTTCCTTGGCCCTTTTCTTTAGCTTCCTCCATCTTTCAGTGATATGAGCTTCCAAATATTTCTATAGCATTGAATCTTATCTATATGTTTTTTGTCTTACTTCAGGACCAACCTTGACTTTCCTTTCTGCACATGGTTGAGTTCTTTTAACCTTCAATATTTTTTCCATCAACTTTTCTTTCTCTAGCATAGAGACCACAAGTTGTTAAATAAGGTAACCTTATTTTTCATGGAAATTTGAGATCTTGGCTCCACAATTTCTCCTTCTCCTATTTTAAGCTTCAACCTTGTAAGCATTAGAAAAAACTTGCAAACAAATCAAACCTTCACAATAACTTGTTGCTCTGATACCAAAATGATTTGAATATGTAAACTTCAAGATTTTTAACAATTTGCAAGTGAAAATTATGTGTTTTGGGAAGAGGATCAATTTAATAAACACATAAAACAAGTGAAATTAACCACAATTTATGACCAAACATAGATAAAATAAGCATATCTGGAACACATAACACAAAACATGTTAAAGGAGTTCACCCCTCTCCTGGGTTACATCTCCTCATCCATCTTCCAATGTAGGGACTCTTTCATTAAGTGCTAAAAAGTGTGTTTATATGCTTTTACATTATCCAAACAACAAAATTGATGTCTCCAATGGATTCAACTGTCAAAAACCCCCATCTGGCTTCTTTCTACCCCTTATTTGGCCAAAAATTGAGTAAGTTATGCCTTTTACAAGTTTTTCCCAAATTATATGGGTAGTCATCCTACAATTCGAACCAAATCACCAAATTAGCGTACAGGCTGTTGACTGGGTGTACCATCAACTTCAACTTTTAAAATTTTAGTTGTTTGGAAAATTAATCAGAACACGATATCTAGAGCATACGATATCAGTTTTGAGTGAAACAAGTTGCATTGGATTCAGATCATCGAGATATATCCAATCATTCAGGTTTTGAACTATGTTTCATATTTTGAATTTTAGCACTAAATTTATCCCTTGGATCAATCCTTCAAGCCATTGAAATCTAAAAGCACCATGATGAATTCAATAGAGAAAATTGTTATAGACCTAACTAGTCTTTGAAGCCCCTTATTCATCACCTTGAACACAAGTCTTGGCCTTGTTGGTCCTTTCTACTGTTTTCTCTTTATCGATCCATTTACTATCAATTTTATTAACGAACAAAAAATAATGTAACATGATGCAAAATTTATGTATTTTGAAACATAGATGATACCAATAAGATGCGAAATTTTTATATTTTGATACACTTATAATGCCATTATGAAGCAATATTAAAACCAAATCACCAATTCAAACCAAATTCCCAATTAGCGTATGGGTTGCTGCTGACTGGGTGTACCATCAACTTCAACTTTTCAAATTTTAGTTGTTTGGCAAATAAATCAGAACACGATATCTGGAACATACGATATCAGTTTTGAGTGAAACAAGTTGCGTTGGATTCAGATCGTCGAGATATATCCAATCATTCAGGTTTTGAACTATGTTGCACATTTTTAATTTTAACACTAAATTAATCCCCTGGATCAATCCTTCAAGCCATTGAAATCTAAAAGCACCATGATGAATTGAATAGAGAAAATGGTTATAGACCTAACTAGTCTTTGAAGCCCCTTATTCATCACCTTGAACACAAGCCTTGGCCTTGTTGGTCCTTTCTACTGTTTTCTCTTTATTGATCCATTTACTATCAATTTTATTAATGAACAAAAAATAATGTAACATGATGCAAAATTTATGTATTTTGAAACATAGATGATGCTAATAAGATGCATTGTTTTTATATTTTGATACACTTATAATGTCATTATGATGCAATATTCAATACACATCTAGAAAGTATTGATGTTTTTAGTACTATTTTTTGCATTTCCAAAAGTTAAAAAATCCTTTGAAAAAAGCCAACTCTATTCTCGCTTGGTTTTTGTTACTTTTGAAGTATTAGGTGAAAATCATTATAAAACAACTTTAAATTAGTTTCTACACAGTTGGAAATGTATTCTTGAAAACCAAAAGAGGTTTTTTTACAAGAATGGACCAATTTACAAAAACCTCTTATTTTTTACCCATATATCATGGTTTGGAGGATACAAAGGAATCTTTGCATTCCTTTTTCCAAGATCCAAAAGAGATTTTTGTTGGGAACGAGCTAATTTACAAAAACCTCTTTCAGTTTTGCAATAGGTGTCCTAGTTTGGAAGATCTAAATGCATCTTTGAAGCCTATTTTTTAGAAATTCGCAAGATTTAATTATTCTATTTTTAGAAAAAAAAACCCCAATGAACTTTTAGTTGGAGAGCCACCTCAACGATTCGACTTAACAACACACTAAAGATGGATGAGGAGGCTTTTAGATCCATTTTTTTGGATCTTGATATTTGCTTGATATTTTAACATATTTTGTAATTTTAATTTCCCCAAAAATTGTGGATCTCAGCTTGATATGTTATTCTATATTATACATGTAAAAGGAGGGTCCAGGGGTTGGATTTTTATAAAAAGATAGC
The DNA here is from genome assembly GCA_000404065.3 of Pinus taeda. NCBI lineage: Eukaryota > Viridiplantae > Streptophyta > Pinopsida > Pinales > Pinaceae > Pinus > Pinus taeda. The sequence goes on from APFE031187467.1 coordinate 19,813, forward strand.
TATTTTCTATGTGTTTTTTCAAATATTTATACAGTTTACAGTTGCCAATATTAGAAGATTTATGATTATTAACACAAAGATTCATGTGATGGTGATTCCCTTCTCTATTATTCCATTTGAATGAAAGAAAATGTCATGGAATTCATAATCTAATGTTTTGTTTCACCAAATCAAATGCCTGCATTCCTTCCTTCTAAAGATACATTAGGGTTCAGTTTCCATGCCCTACTGCAGTGGATTGTTTTTCCTATTTTATACTGCCATCCACAATCATAACTTGAAATATCTAAGGTGTGTCATCTATCTTGCCTTTGTCAATATTTGATCATGTAGCCAATGTCTTCATGATTGCAACAAACCATAGCTTGTTGACTCCATTTCCCAATGGAATGTCTCTCTCATGCCCAACCAAACCCTTTTCAATACCCCTCGACTAAAGATCTAGCCATTATTTCAAGTACACAGCTAGTTACTGAAGTGACACTAGGTGATTGAGATGCAAGAGAGAGCCCTCTCTGGGTTGGAAGGGATAGCCTATAACCTAAAAGTTTGGTTGAAAAGGTTACCTTAGGAGTTTTTTTCACATCCAAGAGAAACTCTTGAGTGTTAATAGATGTAACAACCAAACATAACAATTCTAATCAAACACAAGAAGCATGTGTTCAAAGAAACAATGATGCAAACTTGATTTTAAAATTTGTTTCTTAAGAATGTATGACCACAAGACATTATAGAATAATTTCGTGTGACTCCCATTCTACCAGTAATACAACGTCAAAAAGGGCATGCATTGAAAAAGAGGATGTTGGTAAATGATGTAGTGATGATTGGAGACTTCCATAGTTATTCATATTGTCAGAGATTTATGGAATAATGTTGTGTAATATATGTGATCCGTCCTATTACATATATTACACAGTGCTATTTCAGAAATTTCTAGCAATGTAGTGATGTAAATTTTATGCAAATCACATTGTCCACCATTGTGTCAAGTTCATTCAAAATTGTTTTTCCTTCCTCAAATAATACATTACATGGAAATTCTAAATACAAAGAGAAGGAAATATATTGTAGTAATGTATGAATTCTCAAACAAAAAGATATCTAATGTTAATTTAGATGGCATATAGGATTGCTCATTTTTTTTCCAAGGAAATATTTGGATAGATCCACCGAATGGGATCACTTCCCGCCAACTTATTATCAGAGTCTAACCCTGAGGGTGTCGAGGAGAATTAACACCATGACCTCCCATTAGCAACATGCTTTTAGCAATGAGAACTCAACCAATTGAACTAACCCTTGGGGCTAGCATCTAGGATTAGCTTATACTTTATAATTAGATCATATTAATGAAAATAATTTGGAGGATTTCTTTTTAAAGATTGTAAATTAATCACATTGGGACTATGTGCTATTTGAATTACTGGAATTCTAGTGGTAGGCCTATAAGGTTTTACAACTATCAATAAACTAGTTTAGTTTATTGTATTCTTATTGGAGTCTTTTAAATCTTTAGCTTTATAATGCATTCACATCAAAATCTTGTTGGATTTTCCTGAGTCACATCAATTTTTTTGTGTAGTTTGGTACTTTAATATTGAGTTGTTCTCATCCTTTTAGTATTATATCTAATTTCATTACTTCTAATGAATATGGTAGAAATTAATTTGTAGTTTTATGTCATACATATCCCATGTGATGTAAAGTAAGGTTGTCAATTTCTCTTAAATGTGTAGTTTGGGGTTTTTTTCTCTTGCATAATATTGGGTGTACATTCAACACATAGACACTGATATAAGAGTGGTGTTATTGGTGGGTCATTGTTTTTTGGTTGAGGTATATAAGCACAAAAGTATAAGTTTAGGAGATGAAGGAAATGTAGTATTTGTTTAATGATGTTAATGAGAAAACATGAAGTTTAGAGTTAATTCCTTGTTAGCATTGGGAGGACAATAATGTTTTGAGTTAATTGTGAGAGAATATAAGGGGTCCAATAAATCAAAAGGTGTATTGCAGTGTGTGTAGGAAAAATTGCAAGGGAATTGAATAAAGCCCAAATTAATTTGATGCCAACAACTAGTGATGGGTTCATAATATATTTCAAATAAAGGAATTCTAATGATGATGGAGTGTAATGCTCACTCCCTTACCATATTATTCTATGCCAATTTGTTACACTACCTGTTGTGAGATGTCTTGATGTGATAGATCCTTATTAGTGTTATTAGTATACACATGAAGTGTGCATATGCTAGCTACATACTTAGACCATGTATGAATACAATAATATTTTATTGCATACTATGTTAGATGATTGATTAATGATTAAGTTATTATTAACATTTATCTTGATAAATGTTTAAACGTATTAATATACTTAATCTTGATTAGTAGTTAGGTAAATGATTAACCTTCTAGTGTAACTAATAATTGATTAATAGCTTTGAGGGTTAGCTCAATTGGTCAAGTTCTCGTCATTAAAGCACATTTTCTATTGAGAGGTTACAGGTTCAATTATCTCGACACTCTTGGGGTTAGGCTCTATGGTTGAGTCGGCAAGAAGTGATCCCTTTGGGTGGATGTTCCTAGTACATATATTTTGTGGATGTATCATTCACCAATATCTAAGGTAAGTTAGTGGTGGCTAGAGGGTCATGTATGAGAATTATGTGGCACTAATTTGTGGGGGGGGGGGAACTTTGGACTTCACAGGAGATAAGTGCAAGGAGGGTTCTGGACGATGAAAACTTTTCTTTTTTGAAGTTTCAAATGGGATATCGTATTATCATGGAAAAGTGGGCGAAAGGAGGGTTGATGGAAGGAAAAAGGGAGTTTTAAATAGGGAAGTGGATTTTTAGTGGGGCATTGGGAGGGTGTCATCTCTAAGAAACCAAATACACTACGACTACAGTATGGACATGGGTTAAGAGGGAAAGGGAATTTATGGAGTTTCCACATATTTTCTCTACACTAGAAAGCCAAACATGCAATTTCTAGTTGGGAGGGTGGCATATTCAGTCGGGTGTTCCCAGGAAGAACACTATAACTGAGCCACAATAACCACATTTTTTCTTGTTATTTTTTACTATCAAATTATATGAATTAGATTGTGCTTATTTAAAATGTGTTTTTAAATGTATGCTATAAAACATAGTAATGATATGCATGTTGTGAATGAAAAAGAAAAAGTAAGTATGCAACTGAAATAAACAAAAATGTTTTGTTTTGCTAAGTTTTGTTTTACAAGCTTGAGACCCATAGAAGGGAATCTCATATGTGGTATCATAATGAGATTCAAAATATTGGGCTTAAGGATCAACCTACACCTTTAAAAGGTTATATTATTTTTTTATTGCATTAAAGGGGTGTGTGAATGAGTCAACCACCTAAGCTATTAATTGGGGTGGGGGGTGCAATGGGGTAAGTGTAAGAGGTAAGGTGGCAGTGGCTAGAGGATCATGAATGAGAATTATGTGGCACTAATTAGGGCAATGGGTGGGGGAATACTTTGGACTTCATGAGAGATAAGTGCAAGGAGGGAGACGGAGGATGAAAACTTTGGTTTTTTGAAGTTTTCAGATCGAACACCATTTTGGCAGAAAAGTGGGGGAAAGGAGGGTCAATGGAAGGAAAAATGGAGTTTTGGATAGGGAAGTGGATTTTGAGTGGGGCATCGAGAGGATGTTGTCTCTAAGAAATCGAACACACTATGACTACGGTATGTACATGGGCTAGGAGGGTAAGTGAACCTATGGATTTTCTCTAAACTAGGAAGATAGATAGGCAATTTCTAGTTAGTAGGGTGGCATATTCATTTGCGTGGTCCCTGAAGGAACACCGCAACCGAGCCACCATAATCTTCTTGTTACTTTTTATTGTTAAATTATATTAATTAGTGTTAAATTTTTCTTCCTTATGATTCACCCTTAGGGAAAAAAGAAGATCGTGGCCACATCCACGACCTTCAGACATGGATCCTCCATACAGAAGTAGCAAATGGACAAGGTCGTTGAGGAGTGCAGGGACATGTTTACCTCACCCACAAGGGTACCACTACACTATCAGTTCAAGCACTCCATCCATTTTACCCGGGGCACGTCGCTACCCAACGACGCGATCTATCGATGCCCTGTTTTGGAGAACGATGAAATCAAGAGGAAGATTCAAGAGCTATTGTAGAAAGAGCACATTCGACCATGTTCATCACCCTGTGGGAGCCCTATCGTGTTGGTATAGAAGAAATGAATAAGATCATTGTCCGTAATAAGTATCCAATCCCACAGATTGATGACCTCTTATACTAGCTCAAGGGGGCCAAATATTTCATCAAGATTGACTTGAAGTTTGATTATCACTAGGTACCAATCGAAGCCTCTGATGTGTGGAACACTACCTTCAAATCTAAGGAGGGCCTTTTCCAATGGTTGGTCATGCCTTTTGGGTTGACAAATGCCTCACAACCTTCATGAGGTTAATGAACCACATCTTGCATCCCTTCACCAACTCATTCGT
>APFE031187478.1:0-41122 GCA_000404065.3 Pinus taeda
AACCTTCTACTTCATCCAATTCTCCCTCTCCTCCTTCCTCTTCGCTTGATGAAGCTGGTAAAGCTGAAAATAAAGTAACTAAGATGGAGAAGAAGGGGAAGGAGAAGAAGGAAAAGAAGAAGAAGGAGCCAAAGGAAAAAAGGGGAAACCATGCATCGTTTAGCAAAAATCCACACGCTGCACCATCTAAGCCTAAATTTCCATGTGTCATTTGCAAAGGAGACCACTATCATCGATATTGTCCTTGCATCCCTCGGATCTTAAGGGATTGGTCTTGTCGTTTTCACAATTCGGTGTCATCAACCTCTGATCATGTTAAAAGTACACCGTAAACAAGTGAAAGCGAAGTATCTGGATAGAAAAGGAAATGTAAATTTCCTTGTAAACTGTGTGAAGGCACTCACGTCATCCACCATTGTCCCTTCCTAGACGAAGCTAAAAGAGTTTTGGATAACCGTTTTGCTTCACTACTACGACTTCCTCCTAGATATAAGAAACTCTTGCCGAATCCATCACTGGTTGAAAATCCGACTGACACCCCATTCTGGTCGGTCGAAGCATCTATCATTGAAGATAAATCCTCTGAATCCACACCAGGTGAAAGTCAACAGGTCAAGGCGGCAGTTGACTCGGTCTTGCCTTCAAAAGGTCCATCTTCAGATGATACAGTCACTGAAGAGAATGAGAATGACACCATTCAAATTCTTTTCGTAAACACAGGCTCCAATGAACATGGGGGAAATCTACCCGTTCTTTTACCACAGTAAGGAAGTTCGTCAGAGTCATATCTGGCCGTCTATTCGGTCCCACCTCCAAGCAACTTAGTCATTTCCTTCGATTGGAATCTACTAGGCAGACCCCGTTTACCGGCTAGTGTACCATTCCGAATCATTGTATAAGCTTATAGAATAGTCATGGCTAGTACCATCATAGACGAAGGGGTTTATTTGAGTATCCTTTCCTCAACTGCTTGGAAAGTGCTTGGTTCGCCATCACTTCTGCCTGAGATGAGAAATCTGATAGGATTCGACAAAGGAACTAGTCGACAGTTAGGGATCCTTCCCAATGTTCCTATTACCTTGAGAAGAAAAACCATTTATATGAACGTAATGGTAGTCCAAGGACCTCTAGACTGTAATCTACTCCTTGGGCACGACTATATTTATAGCATGGGAGCCATTGTCTCCTCACTCTTTAGAGTAATGTGTTTTCTGCATGAAGGTCGAGTGGTCCAGCTTGTAGACTAGCTTTCGTTCCCCGGCTCGCACATAGCTAATAGTCAAATGCCATCCCTAAATAGTCTTTTCACATAAGGAATGTCTCATCAATCTCTAGCCCGTCCACTTGAAGAACGCGAGTAATTCGGGAGGACATGACTGAAACCCAGGGGGCATGCACCCTGGCCTGTTCTGGCAGGAAAACTCTAGTCATAGAGTAGGTTTTTGGCGAAGGATATATGACTAGTCCAATACTCGTCCGCATAGGAAGAGGGAATTAGACCAGAATAAGATACCTCTGTTAGAAGGTAGGCCTTTCCCGATAGAACAAATGTTTTGTCTGAAAATTGAGGGGTAATCTAGAAACTCTACTTCGCTATGCCTGGGGGCATGCAAACCTTTTGTGAGCAAGTGAAAAGCGACCAGTGTAACGCTAAATGTAGTTCCGCTGACTTCAACTACTTAAGTTTGGTGAGTGTTCAAATCAACCGTTCGCCTTCGCAAGGGCCAAATGGCACCGATGAAGTAAAGGACAAATTTTCCTACCTGACCTTAGTAGTTAACTAACCCCTAGGACAGTAGTTGGTCATTCCTAGCTTGCATGCGAAAGGATACGGAGCAAAGCTTTGAAAGGTGCAAGCTCCATAAAAAATGGAATCTATCAATGAGATGCCCTTATTATATGACTGGCATGAGCAGTTTTTATGTGAAGTTCAAGCTCGTTAAAAATTAAACCTAAGCAATGAGTGAATGTTTCCCCCAGAGTTTAAGCTCATTAAAAAATGAACCAATCTTCGGTAAATAACCATTGTGAATGCATTATCATCAGCTTTTGAGCCTTGGTTGTGTTCTCATCATCACCTCCACCTTGTTTTAGCCGATCATATGCCTTCGTTTGATTGTTTACCCTTTTGAGGAGCATCTACGACGAGTGATTCTATTAGCCATCCTTGTGACATTGTCGTGATTGGAAAATTCCAAACCTTACCTGGAATCAGCTGCTACCAAAAATTATCACTCGTTCCTCAAAAAAACAAGTCTCCTTTAAGCTCTTTTCATCTGACTCGTAAAATATGAAAAGATTGCCGAGCGATTGGCCTCTCCAACTCGTTAAAACTACCGGAAGTGTTATCCCTCCTCAAGATTTTAATCTTTTTGGATCTGAGGGATTATTGCACAAAAATATTGAGCGCTTATCTTGTTCGGCTCATTAAAACTATTGATAATTCATCCCTTTTGTATTATTTTATACTTTTTCAGACTTAAGGGATTATATGACGAAAAAGGATTATTGGAGTTTCCTTTCCGCCCCTTTTCAGACTCTCTAAAATTGAAAAAGGACCGAGTTGTCATTGTCGTTAAACTCATTAAAATCAATAGCGACAAACTTGTCCAAATGGATGAGAACGAGTTTCACGGTTGCTAGGCTCGTTAAAAAATAGCGACAGGTTCCCTCGAAGGGCGAATTATAGAACAAGAATATGTTATCCTCCTCAAGCTTGATAAAAATAAAGAGGTACTGGTCAGCAATGACTGGGGAAAATTGGGAAGAAAACTTGAAGAAACTTTATTGGTAACAGGTCGCTCTTGAACATGACACTTTCACTCCACGTTCAAGTCGGGTTGGGTTATTCCATTCACTGGTCATATCACCATTGGTCCATCGTACCATCCATCTTTGGGGTTAACGCTACCAATCCATTTCAGTGTCGCTGGTATGTTCAAGAGAAGTCGCTCGCTCAGAGAATTCACCTGTGTCTCATCCGCTGCAATACATTCACGCTCCATTCTTTCATGACCGCCACCCTGAACCTTGTATCATCAGTTTGTTTTCACCTCCGAAATCATTTGCTCTATTCCGTAACATAGATGTGGGATTCATTAAGGCCCTCCTACGATGGGTCACTTCTTGTCGACATCAACTCATTATCCAAGAAGTCGACTAGGAACAACCCTTTCAGTACTTTGAAGCTTGCATGCCTCAATGGCAAGTTTCTCACTTCCGGCGATAGGTTTACATCAATGGCCGTCGACCAAAAGATTTTGCGTGGTGTTCGATGCCAAGTCCCTTTTTCAGACCACATGAATTGTACTATAGTACCTTGAGGGTCATCATCATTATCGGTGATTCCTCTCGCGCATGTTAACAACTTACATCATTGGCTGGTAATCAGGCGAGGTATTTCCATGTTCGACTCCAGAACATATTTCACATGAATCGACTTGTACTCCGGGTGAAGATAAAACGAGTTTGAAGACCCTGGATCTAGTTTCATCCATCTAGGTTGTGATATATTTATGAATATAAAGACATCAAATGTACATCATTGCCGAATAGATGATCATTCGAATCAAAGGATGATGACTCCATTCGAATCATCAGGCTGCTACATAGATAGTTGTATGTCCTATGTACATGAAAATGAATTTATAAATTTGAGCATGGGAATCCCTGCCTCAGCTAGATCATGAAAAATTATTATGAAGAGAATGTATTGTATTGTATCTTATTACAGGTCGCCTTCTAGCTCAAAAAGACTTTGGATCCTCATGATAAAGCATTTCACCCAACATCAAAAGATTAACGACCTCATGCTTTAGGGGGAAACTGTTATAGACATTTTTTGGCACTACAACCCCAATCATACACGCCCATAAACCAAGGGCTCCTAAGTCCCTAAAAGTGTTGCTTCACACCCTAAAGGAACAAGGTCAGCTGATTACATCATCTCCCAGAAGTTCTCCATTGAAAACTGCTCAGAACTAGTCAAAACTGGACCATACAAACTGCCCAGTGTAGAGGGTGTGATGCATACTAGAAAGCCCTTCTGTAGGGTGTGATGGGCGAGAGTAGACAAATGGTAGAGATAGTTTGCAAGGTGGATGATCATGGAATCTGCCAGAAACTTCTCTTGTGACACTTGCCTCTCTGAGTCCACCTAGGGATGAGTAAGAGATCATCAATCTCCAAGTGGAATCAAGAACTATCAGAGAGAGGACACTAATCAAAATCCCAGAAGCTGACTCGGCCCCTACAATCATTTATATATGGATCCCTCATCCCATAGATCTAGAGGCTGGAATCTTGTATCTTGTAAGGAAGTGTTGTTGGTTTCCTGGTGTAATATCATAGTGTTGGGTGATCTAAGCTTTTCATGAGGTGAAGAAGGGCTTTCATGCTGAGAGGATGACGTTGGGTCAGAACAATTAGTTGTAATCCTCTTTTCTTTTCTTGATATTAATAAAGCTATTCAAGTTTTCCTCCACATTCTTGTATGTTTGATGATATATGCATTTGTGTGGTCAATACATATCTAGTTCTGTATTGTTTATGATTGTAGATCTATGTTCTTCGATAGTATTATGCTGCTTTGATTCCACAGGTGGTCTTTGAAGCTGGGTAGACGAAGAAGGAGCGGCGAAGATCTATCAGAAGGGAGAGGAACCAAGCAAGGAACCAAGCACAAGATTGAGGTTGGTATCCTTTGTTCCTCTCTTATCTACTTCTCATAAAGGAAAGAAGATGTGGTTTTAGTTTGTTTGTTTCTAAGATAGCTACCAGTCTTAGTGGGACTAGTAGCTCCAAGTGGACACTAGATTTCCTGATAACATGGGGTTTCCCTGTTTTGATCCTTGTGCTCTTCCTAGCCCTAAAATACATTGATGTCTGCCTCCTCCTCTTTTTTTCTGGCTTAACTGGTGTGCTGAGAGCAGTAAGAGCAGTAAATGCCTCTCTATCCAGGGTCTCAGGAGATACTTCTGTCTTTTCTACCCCTTTCCCTCCTTCTATCTCTGTTTGCTCTATTTTCTCCTTCTCTCTTTTGGTTTCTTTCTTCTTCCCTTCTTGTTCCTCTAAATCACCAATTTCTTCTCCTTCTCCCCCTTTCTACTCTTCCTCCTCACTACCAGTACAACTAATATCATAGGTTAGAGCCTTTATGTCATCTTCAACAATCATGTTTTGGAAAATTTCCCATGCTATGGGGATTTTAAATGTATGGAGGGATTCTTCCACTAAAATTTTGATTAACCCATGGTGAGCTAGCTGGTCTAGATTTCGTACTTTTACTTTAGTATGAGAGTCAATGAGTGACTATAGGAGGAAGTAAGGGATGCTGAGCTTCTGAGGGGATGGAGTGTCCATGCCATACCTTAATTCACGCATGATTCTAAAGTGGTAACCATAGACAATGCTATACCTCCCCTCACAGGAAATATACTTGATTATTTGATAGCTAATCTCATCCCAAGGGTATGGTATGCTAGCTCTTCTTATGCCATTCTTATCTTCTACAAGGGTTTCATTGTTTTGGAAGAATCTTTCCTTGGCAGCCTGGCAAATTGGTTTTTCATCCTTACTCGAAGGCAACCCAAGAGGAAGGGTGGTGACCCTACTGATAAATTCAGGGTTATATCCATGGAAAGGCCCCTAAAGGTGACAATGGCATGTGTTCTAGAGTCAGGGACCAAAGTGTTTGCAAATTCCTAAGTAATTTTTCTCATCAAACCCTTAGAATTTCTCAAAAAAGTTCATCCAATTGGTTCTTGTGAATATGTCCACTACTTGGGGGTGTGCATGGAGCCTAGAGGAATTGGTGGGTTGCTTCCTCATAAAACCTCCTGTAATTTTGCCTGTGCTTCCTTGGAAAACCAACTATGGAAATGGAGAGAACAATTTCTGAATAAAATAGAGAGATAGATAGATTGTGTGTTTTTTTTTTTAAGAAATAATCAACAGTTCTTTTTATCAATTTCCTCCACCCAAAAGTTCTATTTTCTCTTCAAAACTAAACCACTCCTTGCATATTTTGATATTCAATGGAGGTATGCCTAGAACCTATGTCTTCAGCTTGAGAATTGTGCTAAAAACCATGTTTTCCCTCTCCAAAACAGCTTACTGGCCCTCTTGTAGAACATTGCTAGCCCTCCTGTAGGATTCTTGTAGGTTCTCCTATAGAACTTGTAAATGCTCCTATAGAATGCAGAGAGTAAGGATATGGGAGAGATCAGTGGAGAACAATAGGTATGAGGCTTGTGGGGGAATGAGAAGGTAGCAGGAGTGGAGTTTGAAGGAGAGAATGAAGGAGAATGGTGGTGAGAGTGCTTCGACGAGGAGTACTTATTGCTTTTTATCGATATTTTTGATGATGGAGGGTGAGCTGGCCAAGCGTATGTTGGCCCCATTTGGACCGTTGGTCCCCACATCCCTTGTCATCATTTCCCTTTCCTCGTAATCATCTCTCATGATTGCATCGGAGTTCCCATCACCTCCACTACATGTCCTTGACATATCTCTTGAGTTTGACTAAGCGCACGTGTGGTGACATCTTTGGATGAGTGATGTCAACTAGATGAAAGTGGCCAACTTAACTGCCCACCTCAACCACAACCAGCCTCAACAATCTCATTGTTGTTGCATGATCTCTAATTATACCAATGCAAACAGAGGAGCAAGTTAGTTACTTACCTGAGATCTGAATGCATTTGTTGTGAGGTGTTATGGCCTTTCCTTCTGCTGCATGCCTTCATTTCTTTTGATGCATGCTTGTCTTCTTGCTGAGATATGGCTGTGCTATGTGCAAGTTCCTTTATAGCTGGATCTGATCTTTATGTGTCTGCTTCAACCTTTAGATTTTCACCCTTATGTTGGTGATGCTAGATTTTAATGGGATCAGCTGCTACAGGAATTCCTAAAGGAGCTCCCGTAGCTGGTTCTCCCTTTAAAATTTTAGTTTTGTCTGTGCTTGGAGCTGTAAGGATGATGCCAAAAATGTGGATAGAGATGGAGACGTAATAGGTAAATTGCAAGTGAGATTTAATTTGTTGCTTCCTCTTTTATTTTTTTTATTTTTTTCTTTACTAAACACTGTTTTTTCTGGGTTTTTCTGGGATAGGAAGAAAAAGTTATGATTGGGGTGTGATGCAGGCATGAAATGGATGGCATGGAGGATTTAAGACTGCAAGAAGATTTATAAATATTTTATGAAGCTTCCCTATTCCTCAAACTGCCTTTGAAATCCATTTCTGGCTCTCTATAATTTCTACAGGAGCCTCCTGTAGAAAACACAAGGCCTCCTATAGAAAACACAGTTTTCGAAAAAGAAGCACGATGAGGTGAAAAGAATGCCAAGAATGATGGAGAAAGTTGAGGGAAGATAGGATAGGTGTTGGTATTGGTTTCAGAGCTCCCTTGGCACCTGTTGCTGCTTCCTACAGTCCTCCTGCAAACCTGCAATACAACTGGAAATTCATTTTTCTTTTTCTTCTATTTTGTTTTCGAAAACAACCAAGGTGCCTTATGGAGGTTTTCACCCAAGTTGTCTGCCTTGGATGCCTCCAAGGGATCTTATTTTCTTTCTTCTTTTCTTTTTGACACCACTAGGCCCCCTCCGGAGAGGTTTTCAACCCAATGATGGGAATCAAGTGCGTCATGGAGGTTTTCACTTGAGTCCTTATTATTATTATTATTTTCCTCTTTTTCTTCAGTGAGTGGGTGAAGTGGAGGCTAAGACATGCTCCACTGCCATCACTGACTTATTCAATCCTTCAATGAACTCTCGCTTGGAAAGGGGTTTCTTGTAGGCTTTCAACCGGTGTCCATTGACAAGCGTGGGGATGGCTTCATCATCAATGGTTCTGATCAGAACTGAACCATTTTTGTTGTGTTTCTCCACAGTGTAGGGTCCTAGCCATATTGTCCTCAGCTTGCCCTTGAAATATCTATATCTTGAATCATAGAATAGTGCCCAATCTTCCTCTTGAAATTGCTTCACTTTGATGTTTTTTTCATTCCATATCTTCCTTTGAATCTAACTAGCTCTGTGTGGAGAAGGGCTTGCAATCCTTGTTCATTCAATCCATTGAGCTGGAGTAATATTTCTTTATGTGCATGGGTAAGGTCTAGGTCTAGATGAGCTTACATGCTTAGTCTATTGAATTCAAATTCTATTGACAAAAAAGCCTTCTTCCCATAGACCAGTTCATAGGGTGTGAACCCTATAGTGGTCTTCCATGTTGCGTTGTAGGCCTAGGTGGCCTCAACTAATCTATTCGCCTAGTCTTTTCTGCTGCTTCTCACTACCTTGGTTAGGATCCCTTCCAAATCTCTGCTAGTAACTTCCACCTGCCCATTGGCTTGTGGATGGTAAGGGATGAAAGTCTTGTGCTTGATTCTATGATGTGTAAGTACGTCTTCAATCAGATTATAATTATAAGTGAACTAGTTGCCTTTATATATAACCAACTCTCCTGGATACCCGAACTTATAGAATATGTTCTCTCTCAAAAATTCAGCTACCTTTTCCTTTGTCATTGCTTTGATTGCTTTTGTTTCTACCCACTTTGTTAGGTAATTGGTGCATATAATGATGTATTACTTTTGTTTTGAAGGAGGGCTGATAGGACCCACAAATTCCATGCCCCGCTTCTCAAATGGTTCAAGGGTCACTTGAGGCCGCATGGGCATTTCATCCTTTCGAGTGGGTTTCTCCATCCTTTGACATCGATCACACTGGCTGACATATCTCCTCACATCTTAATGAAGAGTGGGCCAATAGTAGCCTGCTTGCAATATCTTGAAGGCAGTTCTTTTTGCTGCAAAATGACCTCCACAAGGCCCATCATGACAAGAAGGATGTCAAAAATTTCATCCTCCCTGACACATCTCCTCAAGATCTGATCTAGGCCAAGTTTACAGAGATCGCCCCCAATCCAGGTGACAGGGGCGCTTTTCCTTACTATCTTGCTCTTCTCTTTTGAGGATGAGTGTGGTGGTAACTATGCTGAAGCCAAGTAGTTTGCTATATCAGCAAACCATGGAGAGAGTATTGAGATAGAAAACAGGTGTTCATCTGCCATTTGATCATCCACCATTGCTTCTTCACCTACAAGCAAATTTACTCTATACAAAAAGTCAGCAAGAACATTTTCTTTACCAAGCTTATCAACAATGGTAAAATCAAACTACTACAATAAAAGAAACCATCTAATAATGCGAGCATTTACATCCAGTTTGTTCATTAGATATCTAATTGCAGCATGATTAGTATGCACAAAAGTTTGATAGCCTGTGATATAATGTCTAAATTTGTTTAAGGAATGCACTAACCCAGGAGTTCCTTTTCGGTGACTGCATAGTTTAGCTCCGCCTTTGACAAGTTTTTGCTTATAAAGTATATGGCATAAGGCAGCTTTTCATCAATTTGTCCCAAGGTTTCTCTTATTGCTTTGTTCAAGGCATCAGTGTCAATGTGGAAAGGTAGGGCCCAGTTTGGGCCTCTCAAAATTGGGGTGGTCACGAGCTTGCTCTTCAAGGTATCTAGGGCTTCTTGATAGTTTTCTGACCATATAAACTCGAAATCTTTACCTAAAATTCCAAACAAAGGAGAGGCTAGCTTATTGAAATCTTTAATGAATCTCCGGTAATACCCAACTAAACCTAGTAAACTTCTGACATCTCTCACCTTTTGAGGAGGTGGGACCCTTTGGATGATGGCAATTTTGTTGGGGTCCACCTGTAATCCTTGTTGAGATATTTCATGATCTAGCATGGTCCCTTCAGTCATAGAAAATTCACATTGGTTTGGGCTGAGGGATAGGTTCATCTCAATACACTTGTCTAGAACTTTTCCTAGGTTAGATAAAGCTTCCTAAAAAACACCATAAGGAGTAAAGTCATCCATGTATATCTCTACTACATCATAAACTAATTCGGAGAATATATTCAGTACCACTCTTTGGAAAGTGGTTGGAGCATTACAAAAGCCAAAACGAAGGACCTGATATGCAAAGGTACCCCAAGGACAAGTGAAAGTGGTCTTATCTTAGTCTTTCGGGCTGATTTGAATATGGTTGTACCTGGTAAACCCATCTAGGAAAGAGAAAAGTGTTTTGCCTGGCAGACCATCTAACACTTGATCTATGAAAGGTAAAGGAAAATGGTCCTTTTTAGTGGCTTTGTTCAATTCACGATAGTCGACACATATTCTCCACATACCATTTTTCTTTGGCACTAGCACCAAAGGAGAGACCTATTCATTGTTAGAGATGGGATAGATGAACCCTGCATCAAGCAATTTCTGTATTTCTTCCTTAACAATATCTTTAAGTGCTGGATTAATCCCTCTTTGAAGCTGCCTGACTGGCTTGCAATCCTCCTTGATGTATATATGATGAGTACATACTAAAGGGTGCACGTGCTTCATCTCCTTATAACTCCAGGCGAAGGCATCTAGGTGTTTTCTGAGCAAGCTACACAGTTCCTTCTCCTGGGAGGTGGATAGGGATGGATTGATTTTCAAGGTTCTTTCTGAGCTGAACTCTATATTCTTAACATAGAGAGAGGTTGAGTCGAACACACAAAGATTAATTGAGGGGTTGTTTTGGGTTTCTCTCACTATGTCCTCTAAGGGTAATACATTGGGAGGTGGATTCTGAATCAAATTGTCAATCATATCATCCTCATCTTGCGATTTCCCCCCATGACAATTTTTAATGCAGAAAATGGTGCAGAATAGACTTCATCCTCATCTTCCTCCTCCATCCAGAGAGGTAGATCATGTTATAGCAAGGGTTGGGCAGGAGGATATAGGATTAACTGCTTGGACATATGGTTATTCTTTATGGTCATGTTCCCAGCTCGACAGTTGATGTAGGCATTGACGGTAGCCAACCAAGGTCTTCCCAAGATGAGAGGATACCTAGTGAGATTTGCCTTCAGCTGGAGAACTAAGAAATTAGCAGGGTAATCCCAAGAATCAATGGAGACCATCACATCTTCCACAATCCCTTTAAGGGTCATGCTGGAGTGGTCTCCTAGCTGCAGTACTGTCGTGGTCTTCCTCAAGGATCCTTGGAGGTTAAGTTTGGGCATTGTGTCCTTTGTCATCACATTAATGGTAGCTCCTAGATCAATCAAGGCATGTGGGATCATGGTTCCATTGATGTGGACATCAACTACTAGGCTTCTAGGGTCCAGATATTTTGGACAAATTACCTACCCCAACATCAGGTCAGACAGTTTTCCTACAACATTGATGGTTGGGGCATCTCTCTTGCACCTTCTTGGATCCTAAAGCACTTCTCTTTGATCAACCTAATTGTAGATAGGCACATCTTTTATGGCTTGGAGAAGTGGCATCTTCACATATAACTATTTTAATTCTCCCAAGAGTTCGGTTTCTTCTGGGATAGGCTAGACTGTTGTGGATAGTCTCTCAAGAAAGGGTGGATTTTCTTTAGGTTCACTTTCCTCTTTATCTTCCTCAACCTCCTTGGGTGGATGCTGACTATCTGGGAGAACTTTCCTAGATCATAAGTTAATCTCTTGAATCTCCACAACATAAGTTGGGCATGATGGTTCCCCACTATATAGTCGTTGAGCTTGTATGTTGTTCAGGTTCAGGTTCAGCTAGGTAGGCGTTTGGGGTTGCCTTGGTGGAGCAGAAGGTAATGGTTGTGGTTGAGTAAGTTCTGGAGGAAAAATAGTGGGAGGAGAGTTGCACTGAGGCCTCCACCACTAATGAGATGCATTCCACTGAGGTTTTGGCTGAGCATAGGATTGAAATGAATGAGTGGCTGGTTGGGCATGATATTGAGATGGGAAGGACCAAGGAGGAGGCATGAACCAGGAAGGATGAGTAGGAGGGCCCCAAGAAAGTATGGAAGTGACTTGGTTGGGGTTGTTGTATACATGAGATGTCCCTTGCAACCCTTGCTGGTATGGTCTAGGTCCATGCGGTCTCCTTTGGTTCATGAAATAGAGTGGTTCAGTGGCTCCTTCGGCCCCTTGGTATACCACTTTAAGTCCAGGCAAGGAAGGGCAGTTATCTGTAGAATGATCACTTCACAGATTGAACAAACCTCTATAGAGTTCAATGGACATTCGTTCCTAGGATGCCTCCCGGTGAATCTAGGACAAAAGATGGCCAAAGCCCTCTCTGCTTCGTCTCGTTATCTTTTGATATCTAAGGTATCCATTTGCATTACAAGAGTCTGTAACATCTCACTCTTGAAGTCTTCCAACATGTTTCCAATTTTTCCTTTAATGGATGAATTGGAAGAAGAGGTACTGGCTATGGGTTGACTCCCCCTACCTTTCTTTCTCGTTGCTCTAGAATGGTTTCTAAAAGTAGTCTTTATGTCCTCATAATATAGTTGGTAGATATCTACCCTAGCCAGCAGATGGAGGGTGTCTAGAAGGTTTTCTGGAATTCCCATGAGCACGACCAACTTCAGATATTTAGGGTCAAGTGTACACCTAGCCCTTTTGTAACTGAGCTAGAACCTCTCTTCATAATCTTCCAAGGATTCATCACTTCCCATGGTCATTCAGAATATTTCTTCTTTAGTATATTCTAACCTATAGTAGTCTCGATACTCGTAATTAAAGGCCTGTTGCATCTGAGCCCATGTTGTGATGCTATTGCCAGGTAACCCCATGAACCAGCGCAATGCTGCATCCTTGAGAGTAGAAGGGAATAATTTCAACTTTTTCTCGTCCTATGCATAGTCATAGGTTGAACAAATGAAAAAAAACTCAAAAAAGAAGGTGTCAGGATCTTCTGTAGTCAACCCATGGAAGTGAGGTAGGGATGAAGGACTTATATTCTTCATTTTGGTGTCCCCATTGGTCTCCCGAATGGGAAAGGTACTCTCTATTCTTTCTCCATTGTCCCTAGCATTTCTGTGTTCAGCCATCGGCTCAGGAGGAATGTTTTCTTCTACTTCTTCCCTATAGGTTCTTCAAATATCTTGGGTTGCTCACCTAAAGGTTCTTCTTGATCACAGCCACCGAAGAAGAGAGAAGGTTGGCTGTGTGAAGCAGTGGGGGTGTTGGACAAAATTTTTCGTGAATTATCCCTATTCCTATGAGGCATGAAATGAAATCCTTTCAGTTAGTTTTTGTTTCTTTTTCCCCCCACTAATAGTACTTGAAAAACTAAAATTGATTGAACAAAACAATTTACAACTAACTGAAATGAAATTTGCAGAATTGAAGAGGAAAGCAAGAAAATGAGAACTGAAAGAAAGGAAGTGACTAATCTACTTTTGCTGAAATGGAAATTGTATAATTGAAAAGGAAAGCAAAAGAAATGAAGAATTGAAAGAAAGGAAATGACTAATCTACTTTTGGTGAAATAAACTATTAGCATAATGTTGCAATAGGAAATAGAAGAAAGTAGTAATCACAGAATACTCTGACGCTTCCCTGGCAATGGCGCCAAAAAGTGGTGAGCACTAGTATTGTAGCAATAATGTTGCAACTCCTGGGCTGCTTACTTTACTCTTATCAACCCGGTAGTTCGTAACAAACTTGGAAGCGACGACGTTGTATGCACAAGTAATAGTTCTTACTGCAGGTTGTCACTTGGTCAGCTGGCACAAGATCACTAGGATCTCAAGCCAACTTCTATGGATTCTAGAAAAAGCTTTATATGCGATGGAAGGAAAAAGAGATTACTCTATTGATGCTATTCTACTTGCAGAAAGGAAGACTGAAATGTAAAGCAAAGCAAGGAAATCCTAGTTAACCACTAATCCTACTTTTGCAGAAAACATTATGAAAACGATGAAAAGAATTCCATTATCTACTCAAGGAAGTAAAAAAACATCTACCTAAACTATTTCTGAAAGCAAATGAGCAAAAAAACATATTTTTGGATTTTTATGTATTTTAATGTGAATTTGTTATGCATGTAATTTATTTGTTTGTGGATGTGGTAGCGAATAGGTGGCAATGGAGGGCACTTTTGGACTTGAGAGGATGTAGGATGGTGTGGATGGGTCCTAGGAGGTATCAGGTGGCCTTATAGAGGTTTTTCCAAAACTCAGCCTTCAAAAGAAAGCCTATAGGAAAATCTATAGGAGGACACAGGAAATCTACAGGTGGAAAAAAAACGTTCTACAAGAGGCCTACAGGACGATGCTGAGATAAGTTTCCACTATTTTGAAGGTGTGAGAGTGGGTGGAGAAGGTAGATGAAGGTTGGAATGAAGTGTTAGGGCAGCTAGGTTCTACCAAAAATCAATAGGGGAGAGAAATATGATTGGATTTGCTCAAGGAGAGAGAGGAAACTCTATGGAAAATGTAGGAAACTAAGGCATAATTGAGGTGAGACTTGGGTGACTTGTAGTGCATGGATTAGATGGAGGATGGAGTGGCTGATAGGTTGGACTACTGCTAGAAGATATCTGCTACATAAACAACTGACAGTCAACCAATGAGATTAAGCAAGAAAGGAAATAAGTGCATCTAAGAAACAAATTTTTTGCATCAAAGTAAACTATGATCTATGGAAGAAAATGTTGATGACCATTGCATGAATGAAAATCATGAAAGAAGACTATTGCAAATAAGGAAATGAGTATGATTAGGAAGTTCTAAAGCAAAGCAAACTAAACTATGAACCAATTCGAAAGCGGCAAACAGTGGAAGTCCTATGAAGGAGGAAAATCTGTGTTTTTGGGGCAGCAAGAGGGTCTTTGCCTCATATCATTGTCCCAAAGGGAGGAAGAGAGGCCAAGGCACTACTACTAGCTTTTTTGATCTTTTTATTTATCACTCTTTAACCTGCTATTGAAAACACAAATGGAAGCAAACTACTGAATCATCAAAAACAACCTATTATTAACCATAAAAGAAATATATCTAACAACAACCTAATCTACAAACTAAAATGAAAGATACATTGGATTGGGCCCTAACCCAAGAGATTAAGCCCTCTAAGGTAACTCAATGCTAACTCAAAAAGGATTCC
This sequence comes from Pinus taeda, assembly GCA_000404065.3. NCBI lineage: Eukaryota > Viridiplantae > Streptophyta > Pinopsida > Pinales > Pinaceae > Pinus > Pinus taeda. The sequence continues at coordinate 14,974 of APFE031187478.1, forward strand.
ATCTTTATTCTCAAAACAATAACAAGATTACATGAACTGTCAAAATAATAATCTCGAAGTTGAGCAGAGTTACATAAGCAATACTACAGCTAACATTCAACAAAAATTCGACTGTAGTGAGGCCTTAGGCCTCTCTACTTATAAAAATTAAGCTTCCAATAGCTTCCTCAAAATCAGGGAGGCTTGGCACCCAAAACTCACGATAAACATCAGTTCTCCTCCACTTGCTAATGCATGACTTGGCTGCCTGTACTCTGAGATGAATGAAGGAGAATTCAAAGTGGGGAGTAATAAATGAGGGGGATTCCCTCCTATAAGTCCTCTCCTTTGTCCACTTTTATTTATTGTTGCCATTTGTCCACTGTATCCTTGACTTTGACCACAAAAAGTCATCAATAATCTGCATTAAACACATATTAGACCTCATGGCATCATAACTATCTCAACTCACTCTATAAGCATAAATATAATTATAAAATCATGTAATAAGCTAAGATAGTGGTTGATTTTACTAGGTTAGGAGGTAAAATGAGCCCATATAATTACCCATTTATGAGGCTCATCAGGCTTCATCTCTTGAAAATAGAATGAAAAATCTTGCAATGTTGTAATTTGATTTATGTTTTAAGCTCACCCTCTTTAAAATCTTCATCTACAACATTTTCCTTTAAATTTTCAAATCCCTATTTTCATTTTTCTCTTTCATTGACAGAGTTTCTAGTATCACCATTGATGGTGAAAAGGAAGGCTGAATGGCATCCAATGCATGGTCATTTCCATCATTAGCATTGACATGAGATTGGGATTTACAAGTATAGTCACAGAAGGAGGAGGAACAAGGTTAGGGTTGAATTCCCAAGGACTTGTGATTAGAAAAATATTCAAGTTCAAGTATTCAGGTGAACCATAAATCAGTATCTGGGACTCTAAGTTCCGTGTGTATTTGTGATTTGTGATAATGGAAACACCTTTGTATCATATCACAATGCCCAAGCTTTTGTTACATGCTTCCTTTCTAATGGGATATGTAAATCTAGTAGTAGGGACTTGCTGCCCCTCGGCCCTCTTGTTAAATTTATATTTCACCACATTATTAAATTTATAATTCTATTTATTGATTACCAAAACTTAATGAGCCAAATTCTAACATGCCCTAATTGCTCTAGTTGTACTACCTTATTGTGCAACCTTAGTTGTTCTTTTGTTGTATCACCTTGTTACTCTTTTTTGTTTAGTGAAGATTCATTCTCCTTAAAATTCAAAATGAAAGGTTTAGAAACATCCACATATCCATCTATTATAACATGTAAGTAAGCTACCTTTACCATTGAAATATATAAATGTTCATTGCCTTTTCCTCTCTAATTCAATTCTAAGAATGATTTGGACAAGAGCGGTCTGGATGGCAATTCAATTCATTGCAAAAGCTAATATATTGTCACAACTCGCCGATTTCTTTGTTGGGCATTATAAATGCAAAATTTACACCAACATTTAATTTGTCAATCTAGGTAAGTAAACTTAGAGGCGTAGCACAATATATGCCATAATACGATCTCGAGGATTTGTCAAATAAAAACCATGCTTTTGCAAGAAATTCAAAAGAAGCATCATTTAGGAAAAATAGACAAGACTCTTCAAAGCAAAGTAAACACACTCTAGGAATCTACTTTTGGCTCCTCTTCTGGGTTGATTTGACTCCTGCAGTAAGTCTTCCTTAGTTTTCCAGGGGTCAAAGGAATGTAGGTCCCATTCAAAAGAATGTGATTCAAGAAATAAAGAATGCAAAAACTCTTAAAAATTACTACTAGGTTGCAAGCATGAAACTAGAAATCACACAACAACTTCATTCCAACTAATCTAAAGAAATAATTGAATACTTTAAAAAGAATCAATATAATAATGCACCGCTTCTTCTAAAAGACAATTCAGTACTTTATTTGTAAGAGAAATATGAAATAAGAACCAATATATAATTCGTGTTGTTTACCCTGATCTTATTAAATACCTACTCATTATATGCAGCATTTAATTATAATGAAGAATTTTGTGAGCATTTTGTCAACAAGATTCACAATCTTTCCTTATGATGATCTTGACATTTGCTTGCAAAAGTGCAGGTGTTAGAGTCAGTCTGGTCTGTCCTCTGTCAGAGATCAAAACTCTTTCTGCATTTCATTTTTAGGAGTCTCGCTCCATTCACTCAGCTGCATTCCGCTAGTGGCATGCCATAATTTGATGGAAGGGCCTTGTTAGTCATTTCTCCTCATGTCTGGCACCTGCTGGCTTAGGTCTTTTCATCAATGTTTACTAAAGCCCATGACAGTCAGTGTTCGATCTTTAATGGACAAGAGTAATTTTCAGTCATTAGGTCTAGGGATTAGTCAATTTGGTCTTCAACCATGTCCAATAAATCCATGCAGGCTAGAGGGAGGCCCTTACAAAATTGTGATTTAAAGATTTTCATCGTCATGTTGACAGATTACGATTGTTCTTCAAAACTCAGTTTTGAAGAAAAGTCAAACAGTGTGTCATTTGTGATAATTTTAAAAAATGTTTCCGGTTGATCTCTTCAGGCGCAATCATGGTTTCCTTGGCCAAATGCCATGTCAACAACCCCTGCAAAAAAGTCCCGAAAATTTCATCATTTTAGCTAAAAATCAAAAAGGGAAAAGTGAAATACAGAGTTGAATTAAATCAAGGAAAAATTGCCAAAACAAAACATTACCAAAGTGGATTTTGAAGAACCAAAAATCAAAACCATGACTCCAATGTCTTTATATAGAGTTTTCACAAGAAATAATGTCATTTTGCACACCAAGGTTAGAGAGAAGCATTTCAAAGTGAGTGTGAGAGCTAGCGCGCGTTTTGGGCGAGGTTGGAGGTGTTTTCATAGGTGCAGTGCATAGGCAAAGGGGTGCGACACACAGAGGGAGCACGACGCACTGGGTGTGACCACACAGTGTTAAAATAACATGGGCGTGCCGCACACAAATGGCACGACGCACTGGGTATGCTGCATGGCGCACACCCATAAAGGCCCGGTTTTGCTCCAAATTGCAACAAATCGCCTTTGAAACCCTTGAAATTGCTAGGTAGGGTCGACATCTCGGTTGCTCATCCAATTTTGTGAATATGATGATGGTTTATGGCCGTTTATAGTTGCAATAAAAAAATCTTAAACCCAACCACTTGAAGTCATCAAAACCATTGCTCTTAGGGTTGCAAATTTGTTGTGTTGATGCCAAGGTTCCTCCTCCCTTTCACCTTTCCCTTCTTTCCAACGTTCCCTTCCCCCCTATTCCATTTTTCCCATCTTTGCCTACCCTAAAACGTTACTAAACCCTTATTCCCTATCCCCTCCACTCATTTGTCAAATGTAAAACCCTAAAATCCTACCTTATAAAATCCCCAAACCCTCCTACATGTCCCTAAAAAAAATTTCTCCCCATAATCCCTAATCCCATCATATTATTCCCCTTCCTAACAGTCCCTTTTGCATTGTTCCCCTTGGTGGAAAAATTCATAACAACACATAGTTTCATACATCATCAAAGGGTAGTCCAAGCACAGTCCATATACAACAGTCTTGGCATTTGAGCATTCATTGGAGTATGAAATGGAAACCCAAAGTGATTCATCCTCGAAAGAACAGGCTCCCTGGTGACATCATAAAAGTGGCAGACATGTTAGGGATGAGCCAACCACCCTTACAGAATTGCAAGCTTGCCCTCTTGCTATGTCATGTTTCCAGCATCTGTCATGTTTTGAGTTTTGTCAAAAGGTGGCTAGTGTTCGAGTTCATCATGATTTGGCTTGTCTTTTTGTGCTTCACTTACATGGAGATCACGTTATCTTAGCCGCTGTCACCTTCACACTGACACTTGAAACTGTCTCATTAGCAATCGGCATACCGAACGTTGGAGAACCATGGCACAAGAAACAGAAGGTTGATCGGCAGCATTATGAGCCATACATTAAGGCCAATTTCTTGAGGCAACTCAAAAGAGTCTTTCCATTCTGATATCTGAAAGATGAATATGCTCCACTAATGAAGTTGATCATGAAATATTTCAGCTGTGAGGGGAGGTTCTCTCGTTTATATGCTTATCACATCAGGTTGCTCATGCATTTTACCAGGGTAACAGATGATGAACATCCCATATTTCATGCAGGAAACATAGAGAGGATGAACACCTTCATGCAGCACAAAAACCCCCAGCAACAACTTAACAGTGTTATCATTTTTCTCTTATTAAGATTTGGTGGTTCATCAGCTGGGATTACAGGGCATTACTTGGGATGATTTCATCTCCCGTGACCTCTTCAACACTTCACAGGTATTATCAGAGGTTGAACATGAGATAGGTGGTCCTTCTCATCAGTATGAGCACCATGAGACCACCAGTGTACCGGTATTCACTACATATCAGAGAGGCGTTAGACATTTGTTCGCAACAGCAAAGCGAGTGTTATCTCCACCCGGGGTGGAAGGGGCCACGCTTCTGACATCGGAAACATAGGTACAGGACAGGGGAAAGGAGCCCATGCATGATGAGGGGCCATCAGGTGAACGAGAGACTGACTTCATTCTCATTCGTGATGATGATACAGATGTGGAGAGTGCCAAACTTAGAAGGACCATTTAGGAGTAGCAAAAAGAGATCCAAGCCTTGTCTCTCAATTTGGAGAGGGATAAGTGGATTATCAGATGCTTGGAGCAGAGGAATAAATAGCTCGAAGAATAGCAGGAGATCATGGAGCTGCAAAACATCTGCGAGAATCGCCAATCTTCCCAACATAGGAGGATTGAGCTCACTCCATTAGATCAAGAGATTAACAATGACTGAGAGTCTTAGCTCGAGCTGATCAACATCCACCTTGAGAGACTGCTAGAGAAGGCCGACAAGGACAAAACATTATTGAGGCATATGGTTTATCACTACATGGCACAAAACATGAGGTCAAAGGCTCGGATAAGGAATTTGAAGGCGAAATTGAGAAGAGCGACAAAAAGGAAAAAGAGGCAAAAAGAGCAAGATCAGCTCCGAATCTTGGCTGAAGCCTCTTTGGCCTAGTATAACACTTCATAGAGAATCTCCAACCCAAATTTCAAAAAAATTGGGGCAATTTTGGTCATTTGACAAATTGTTGTGCCCAAACAGGGTTTTTCTCCCAATGGCATGGCGCTTATGAAAGGGAGCTCCAAATCATGAAAGGTTTATATTTTTGGATTTAGCATGAAAAATCATGACTGTTGGTGCATGGCCAAGAAGTTTGGGCAAGTTTTGAGACACCGGGAGGTCAAAAACACTCAAAATGTGACCTCTCTGCCCCTATTTTGACACACAGGAAGCAGTCTTGGGAGATTGAAGTTTTGGAGGGGAAAATGAGCACCAAATTCAGAAATTCCACTTGGGTTGGAAAGTAGACAGGTAGGGCTTTCTAACAAGGACACTTCTGCACAATTTGGACTTCAGAAAGTACCTCAAAATTAACTCCAAAGTGGCGCGACACATACAGTTTTGGGTGCGGCGCACAGAGAGCCAAAGGCCAAAGTCACTTCTGCTCCGCGACATTTCGATTCGCGATTTTCTCCAAGTGGGCCTGCTCATTTACACTACATTTTTCTTGGCACCTAAGTTAAAGTTTAAAAATATTTTCACTAAAGGTTGCCTTCTATCCAAGTGGCAAAGGAAGGCGAGCAGTCACCCAAACAGTTTGGCATTTTTGTAGCGCTACACCTGTCACTAATGGTTGGATTTCCATTTCCAGTTTGTAATGATTTGAAAAAATCCACAACTTTGGGTCGTTCCATTTCCCAATGGAAAAGTATATTTATTGTATGTAAAACCATTTGCAAAGGGTTGGTTATAATTTCTGGGAGACTGTGGAAGAGAAACCCAGTTACTCATTGTATATTTTGATAGAGAATTAATGAAAGGCAGCGGCTCTCATTCATGAGATTCAAGTGGTTCGAGTGTAGCAAATGTATTCTCTTTCTGTTTCATATGTATTTTGTTATGTTTCACAGTTCATTCATATTCATTTCTAGTGAAAGTTACTAAGTAAGATAAGGTAGAATTCATGTTTATTTCTCTACCTTTGGGAAAGTTTCACGTTCTATGTTCTTCTTCTATTGAAAAGGATTCATGTGTTTATGCCCTTTTCACCCTCCTAAACAATCTTTCCATTTCACATTATTTCAAATTTAATTGCTAGACTTTTCGCCTGTCTTGCCTCACGAAGTAATCTGTGCCTTTGTGTTAAATTCTTTGCTCATGTTGTTCGTTGGTCCCATACATCCCAAAAACTCAGTCATTTATCAAAAATTTACTCTTGTTTCCATATTTATTTACCTAGCCTAAGATCAATATTTTATTTTGAGTCATCTCATACTTTATTGTGTAATTTTACTGAGTGTGACCTGGAGAGAGCCCTCTCCTGTTGTAGGAATTTACAGGGTAAGTTCCTCAGACAGAACACCAAAAGGACACCGCTCACAAACAGATCACAGATCAATACACCAGTATTTTGACGTGGTTAAAACCCTCAGAGAGGGAAACAGTCCACGGCCTGCGCCAATGTGGATACTACAGGCAATTATTAATAAAAGAATGAAAATTTACATAAGCTTCTCTCATGCACGGTTTACCCAAACAATGACCCTCCATGCGCTTTAAATAGAACTCATGGACCAATCGGGTGTCAAGCCATGGATCAAGTGTCGGTAATATCGAGGAGAGAGTGAACCGTCGGATCACTACATATCGTGACCATCGGATTGTAAGTTACAAAATGTACAATGGTAAAGGAACACACTTTACCTAACTCTATACTAGACCAAGTTGAACTTAACTATTTCCTATGTGTCGGAATATCCTAACACCTGTTCTGGTAGGGCTAGCTACCAGACTGAGCGTGGTTTGTTGTTACCCTAAATTTTGCCTTCCTTCAGCCTAAGGCAGATTTAGGTGCTAACATAGTGGCGACTCCACTGGGGATACAAAATTACACCCCTTACTTCTGATAATCCTAAGCTTTCAGATGATAAGTTTAGGATTTGATAGGCTGAGTGAGTTGGTTGTGTCCTTTTGATTTTTCTTAATAGCATGCTGGCTTCTAGAAGATATACCAAAGCTAATCCAGATCTAGATCCTCCATGCATCTACGAAAATCCCAATTTGATTCCAAGACTTCGTCGTCAAGAGAGCTCTATATCTCCCGTGTTCAAATCCCATTCATGTCTTGACATTTTTGAGTATCTTGAAGAGCTATATTTTGATGAGCAGTTTGAAATATCATTGTTTGAGACCAAATCTGAAAGGGCGATTTACTCTACTGTCCCCGATCCACAATTTCTTGTAGACTTGGAAACGGAAAGGGCTAACCTGTCAATTGATAATTACATTGTGGCCCAGCTTCAAATTCCAATTGCTAACCCCCTACAAACTATGCACACTCCTCCAACACCTCCAAGGCCAAACCTACTAAGAGTGATGGTTGCTCATTTTACACCTCTTGTCCTGCCTCAATTTTTAGATGATATGCTTGCAGATTATCAAAGCAAAATCCCATTTTTTGATGGCATTCTTAATAGCATTACCACTCAACAACATGTGGACAGAATGGCAGATTTATGTGAACTTCACGAGATCGATGCAGAGAATGTGGCAATGAGACTCTTTGTACAAACATTTGCAGGTGAAGTGAGGAAATGGTTCAGAGGTTTTTCGACTGCACGTATCGCTACCTTGGCTGACCTACAAAGACAATTTTTAGGCCACTGGGAAGTGAAAAAGAATCCTCTCCAAATTTTGGCTGAATATGAGAAAATCAAACGAAACGTTGGTGAGTCGGTCCAAGACTACTGCATTAGATTCAATTCTGTTTATAATGAAATTCCTGATCATCTAAGGCCACCTCTGGGGCTAGCCATGGTGAAGTTTCTGGATGGTTTTGATGTTGACATGGCTTATCAATTAATAGAGAGAGAACCGGCCACAATGGAAGAAATGCAGAAGATCGCGGTCAGTGTTGAAGCAAATCTGCTAACCAAGAGGGCTAGAGAAAAGGCAGAAAAGAAGGTCATCGTAAACGAAGAATCTTCCTCGGTAGATGAATTACTCTGGAAGGTAGAGAAGATGCTTGAAAGGGTGAAACTTGACAAACCTGAGCCACAAGTTAGAAATGCTAACTTCCGTGGCCAGCAACAGCCACAATATAGAATGAGGCAAAGAGATCAGCGAGCCCAAGAGAAGACAGCACAAAAGCCAATACATCCACCTTTGCAACAAAATTTTGTGCATGGAACGGAGTCAGATGAGGACGGGAATATAATAGGTGAAGTAAACCACTTCTTTACTCCTGATGATTTGCCTATTTATATTACCGAGGATGAGGAGTATGCAAAAAGTTCGGCTGTACACAAAGATGTAGATTTCATTTTAGCAAATGACACTATTTTGGAGGAAGAATCAGATGAGTACCAAAGAGGCTATATGAATGCTCTGTCCACCCAGCAGCAACGGTATTCACTTAGAAGCAGAGACGTGCCGGTTAAACCAATTTAGAAGAGGAAGGACGTTAAGGCATCAAAGAATGATTCATCAGTTACACAAAGGAAAGGAAAGGAGGCGGTTGATCCGGATAGCAGCAAATTACCATCAGCAAAAAAATCAAATCAGACAATTGCATCGAAAGAAAAGGAAAGGAAAGAAATCCCAGTCAAGGAGGTAGAAAAGATTCCCTCTTCTAATTTAGAGAATGAATTTCTAAATTGAAGGTATCCATTTCCTTGACTGAAATAATGAGGAACAACAGTGATAGAAATCAAGTGTCTAAAATTTTGAATCTTGACCCCATGTTTGACATGGTGAATGTCGAAGATGATCAACCCGAAATGATTTTTGGGCCAACATTGAATGGTGAGTCTCCAGATAATGATGTGCCACCTTTTTATATCAGTTTAAGATTGCATGATTTTGTGTTACATAATGCCATGTTCGATTCCGGAGTTTCTCAAAATCTCATGCCCAAGGCTATCATGGATAAGCTGGGTCTGGACGTCACCCGGAAATACCATGATCTCTATTCGTTTGATTCCAGTAGAGTAAGATGTATCGGGCTCATCAAAGACTTGGTTGTGAGTCTGGATCAACTCCCAATGAAGAATGTTTTGATGGATATTGTTGTAGCAGATATTCCTCCCAGGTTTAGCATGCTTCGTTCTAGGTCTTGGGTAGCAAAATTGAAAGGGACACTACAACTAGATTTCTCCTATGCAACGATTCCGGTGTTTGGCCAAATGATGAAACTGTATCGGGAAGAAAAAATGAAATACATGATTACAAGCAAGGAGAAACCAATAAATCATCCGATTAATTATGTACATACAGATTTAGAGTCTTTCATTTTGTATTCTGATAGTTTCAATGATATCGATAGTCAATTAGTAGAAGCAGATAATATTCCAGAAATAACAGAAAATTTCAGAGGAGTTTTAAAGAAAAAAGGACAAGAACAAAAGAACACCATTGAGCGATCAGCTGAAAGTAATGGACAGAAAGCAGACAAAGCACAACAAACAGATTTTCAACACTTGCAAGAGGAGAAAGAAGGTTTGTGGACGATCGATTTTGATGGAGCAGTGGGAAATGATGGCGTTGGAATTGGGATTTGGGTACGCAGTCCTTTCTTTGCCCCCAACAAAGTGCCTAGTAATGTGCGGGTATGCTCTTACAAATTAGCTTTTGATTGTTCAAACAATGACGCTGAGTATGAAGCTCTGATTGTTGGCCTGAAAATTCTAAGAAAGTTGAATGCTAAGAGGATTGCAGTATATGGTGACTCCGAATTGGTGATTAAGCAGGTCAGAGGTGAATATCAAGCAAAGCATCCTCGAATGCGGGCTTACCGTAATGCAGTTCTAGACATCCTAAAATTATTTTCAGAATATACCTTGACATGTGCGCCTCGTATACAAAATAGCATTGTCGATGCTCTTACTAAGGCAGCAAGTAGTTTGAAGATCCCAATGAACTCCAGTAATAAATTCGAAATCCATGTCAAGCATCGTCCGACCGTCCCGAACAATCAAAGATATTGGTAAGTTTTCCAAGATGATAAGGAGATTGATGATTTTCTGCAAAACAAAGGTAATTTCAAAGAAACCTCAATTGATGTAGAAAATGATGCTGGTAAAGATAATGGTAAAGATGATGTGCACATCAATAAAATGGACGTATTGCAGCTAAAGAATAACATTATTCCTTAAGGCTTGATACCTTTAGAAGAACTCTTTGATCAAGATGATGTAGCCCGCAAGCCAACATTGCAGCTAACAGAGAAGGGTGTTGAAGAGGTCAATGTCGGAACAACTGCTAATCCTAAAATGGTAAAACTGTCTAAAGCATTGCCACAAAAGATAAAAGCCAAATATATCAGTTTGTTGTCTTCATTTGCAGATGTGTTTGCTTGGGACTATTCTGATTTAAAAACATATGATACCAATATAATTCAGTACACTATACCGATTAAGCCCAAACAGAAACCTTTCAGACAAAAGTTGAGAAGGCTAAATCCAAAGTTGCTACCATCAATTGAAAAGGAGATAAATAGGTTGTACAAATCAGGAATCATTGTTCCCATCAGATTTTCGGATTGGATCTCTAATTTGGTGCCCATACGAAAGAAGACAGGTGAGATTCGCTTGTGCATTGATTTTAGAAATCTCAATAAAGTTTCGTTGAAAGATAACTATCCACTGCCCAAAATGGACCATATACTTCAGTGAGTAGCGGGAGCATCTCGTATGTCACTACTTGATGGTTATTCTGGATATAACGAAGTTTCTGTCCATGAAGATGACCGAGACAAGACAACATTCACCACTCACTGGGGAACTTTTCATTACACTAAAATGCCTTTCAGTTTGAAGAACGCGGGTGCCACATTTCAGCGTGCAATAGATTTGGCTTTCGCAAATGAGAAAGATGTCCTTTTGGTTGTGTACTTGGATGATCTGACAGTGTTTTCCAAATCTGATGAAGAACACATGTACCATCTAAAAATTATCTTTCAAAAGTGCAGAAAATATGGCCTGTCACTGAATCCAAATAAGAGCTTGTTCGCCATGGAGGAAGGCAAACTACTTGGGCACATTATCTCAAAAGATGGCATTCGTATTGACCTAGCACGTGTACAAGTGATTTAGCAAATCGATCTGCCCCGGAATAAGAAAGAGATTCAATCTTTCAATGGTAAAATGAATTTTCTACGCTGCTTTGTACCTATTCTTGCTGAACACCTAAGAGAGATTAAAAACATGCTTAAGAAGGGCAGCCAAGTGAAATGGATGGAGGAGGCTGTAAAATCTTTCAATTTAGTCAAATTGGCTCTTTCTTCAGCTCCAGTTCTAGTCAGCCTGGACTACACTCAGGATTTTATATTGTTTTCATTCGCTTCGAAGCATACTATGGCAGCTGTGTTACTGCAGAAAAGAGATGATCATGAAAGACCAATTGCTTTCTTCAGCCGAGCCATAAGAGATGCAACCTTAAAATACAACATCATTGAGAAGCAATCCCTCGCATTTGTGAAAGAATTGAAAGATTTTCGGGTATATATTCTGCATTCTCGTATTTTGGCTTATGTTCCTAACGCTGTTGTCAAAGATGTTTTAGTGCAGACAGATCCGGAAGGAAGACGAGGCAAGTGGATTGCAGCTTTGTTGGAATATGATGTGGAAATAAAGCCCACAAATCTTGTTAAAGGACAGGGATTGGCAAAGTTAATGGTCGAATCAAACTTGCACGCCTTAGACATAAATCTAATCATTGCTATGTCCAATGAGAATGAGGAAGGTTTGTCAATTCAGGTATCTAAAATGTTTTCTCTTTCTCCATGGTATTCAGATATCATATATGTGCTTAAAAATTTGTCACCACCGCTCGGAATGATTAGAAACAAAGCTAGAACTCTCAAATTGAAGGTTGCCAAGTTTTGCATTGTAAATTCTGCACTTTATTGGAAAGCTCTCAGTGGCATTCTGTTGAATTGTTTGGTGGAAAAAGAAGCAAAGCAGGTCATGGAGGATTTCCACAAAGGAGACTGTGGTGCTCACCTTTTTTGGAAATCAACAACGAATAAAGTCCTGAGAGTGGGATACTATTGGCCGACATTGTTTGCTGATGTATATAAGGTGGTCAAGAGTTGTCATAAGTGTTAGATTTTTGAAGGAAGGCAGAAATTACACCCTTTACCACTTAAGCCCATTGAGGTGAGTGCTCCAATCCAGCAATGGGGGTTGGATTTCATTGGTGAAATTCATCCCGCTTCTTCCGATCAACATAGATGGATCCTCATAGTGATAGATTATTTCACGAAATGGATTGAAGCAATTCCCACCAGACAAGCTACAGATGTGGTAATTATTTCATTCCTTGAAAATAACTTCTTGTCTCACTTTGGTTGCCCGAATAAGTTAATCATTGATAACGCAGCAGCTTTCAAATAAAAAAGGATGGTAGAGTTTTTTCATAAATATCACATCATTTTGGGTCACTCAACTGCCTATCACCCGCAAGGCAATGGATTGGTGGAGTCTTCTAATAAATCATTGGTCAACATCATTAAGAAGCTGCTGGAAATAAACAAGAAGAGTTGGCATAAGAGGCTGATCAATGCACTATGGGCAGATCAGGTCAGTCAGAAGAAATCCATAGGTACGTCCCCGTTTGAGCTTGTTTATGGAATTGATACAATGTTTCCTACCTCTCTCGTAGCCCTAGTAGCCAAACTTCTTCAGGAGGATGACAGTGAAGATGATCCTATGCAAAGAAGGTTGAATCAAATGGTCCACTTGCAGTAGACCAGAGAAGAAGTTTTCCAAAACACGTCCAAGTTGCAGGAGAAGATTAAGAAAATTTATGACAGAAAAACAAAGGCGGACAAATTTCAGTTGGATGATGTGGTGTTGAAGTGGGATGCAAGGAATGAGGAAAAGGGTAAGCACCGTAAGTTCGAGAATCTCTGGAAAGGTCCCTTCAAGGTTGCAGCATATCAGGGTCAGAATGCCTTTCTTCTGGAGGAAATGAATGGGGAAGATTATATAGGAGGGCCGATCAATGGTCGACTGCTCAAGCGATACCATTTCTAAGTTGTTGACGCTACTTCCACTGTCACTATAAATACCATTTTATTTCAGTTTGGTTAGAGTTTGTCAAGTTAGTCTTCAAGTCATTTCAATATAAAATTTGAGTCAATTTTTTGGTCATTTTAGTTTCATAAATGAGTCAGATTCTTGTGTTGTTTCTTGAAATAATGACTCCATAGCCCAATGGATGAAGGCATTGCCTAGCTCTTCCAGAGATCTGCTATTCTTGGCACCTCCAAGGAGCTACCATCCCCCATTGGAGCCAATGTTAGAGTTGGTCTTGTCATTCCTTTGTCAGAGATCAAAACTCTTTCTGCATTTCATTTTTAGGAGTCTCGCTCCATTCACTCAACTGCATTTCGCTAGGGGCATGCCATAATTTGATGGAAGGGTCTTGTCAGTCATTTCCCCTCATGTCTGGCACCTGCTGGCTCAGGTCTTTTCATCAATGTTTACTAAAGCCCATGACAGTTAGTGTTCGATCTTTAATGGACAAGAGTCATTTTCAGTCATTAGGTATGGGGATTAGTCAATTTGGTCTTCAACCATGTCCAATAAAGCCATGCAGGCTAGAGGAAGGCCCTTACAATGTTGTGACTTAAATATTTCATCATCATGTTGATAGATTATGACTGTTCTTCAAAACTCCGTTTTGAAGAAAAGTCAAACAGTGTGTCATTTGTGATAATTTCCAAAAACGTTTCTAGTTGATCTCTTCAGGTGCAGTCATGGTTTCCTTGGCCAAATGCCATGCCAACAACCCCTGCAAAAAAGTCCCAAAAATTTCATCATTTTAGCTAAAAATCCAAAAGGGAAAAGTGAAATACAGATTTGAATTAAATCAAGGAAAAAGTGCCAAAATAAAACATTACCAAAGTGGGTTTTGAAGAAACAAAAATCAAAACCATGACTCCAATGTCTTTATATAGAGTTTTCACAATAAACAATGTCATTTTGCACACCAAGGTTAGAGAGAAGCATTTCAAAGTGAGTGTGAGAGCTAGCGCATGTTTTGGGTGAGGTTGGAGGTGTTTTCACAGGCGCGACGCACAGGCAGAGGGGCACGACGCACAGAGGGAGCGCAGCGCACTGGGCGTGACCTCACAGTGTTAAAATAACATGGGCGCGACACACATAAATGGCATGGCGCACTGGGTATGTTGCGCAGCGCACAACCATAAAGGCTCGGTTTTGCTCCAAATTGCAACAAATCTCCTTTGAAACCCTTGAAATTGCCAGGTAGGGTTGACATCTCGGTTGCTCATCCAATTTTGTAAATATGATGATGGTTTATAGCCATTTATAGTTGCAATAAAAAACTCTTAAACCCTACCACTTGAAGTCATCAAAACCATTGCTCTTAGGGTTGCAAATTTTTTGTGTTGATGCCAAGGTTCCTCCTCCCTTTCACCTTTCCCTTCTTTCCATCGTTCCCTTCCCCCCTATTCCATTTTTCCCATCTTTCCCTACCCTAAAATGTTACTAAACCCCTATTCCCTATCCCCTCCACTCATTTGTCAAATGTAAAACCCCAAAACCCTACCTTATAAAATCCCCAAACCCTCCTACATGTCCCTAAACAAAATTTCTCCCCATAATCCCTAATCCCATCATATTATTCCCCTTCCTAACAGTCCCTTTTGCATTGTTCCCCTTGGTGGCAGAATTCATAACAACACATAGTTTCATACATAATCAAAGGGCAGTCCAAGCACAGTCCATATACAAAACTCATGGCATCTGAGCATTCATTGGAGTATGAAATGGAAACCCAAAGTGATTCATCCTCGGAAGAACAGGCTCCCCAGAGACATCGTAAAAGTGGCAGACATGTTAGGGATGAACCAACCACCCTTATAGAATTTCAGGCATGCCCTCTTGCTATGTCATGTTTCTAGCATCTGTCATGTTTTGGGTTTTGTCAAAAGGTGGCTAGTGTTCGTGTTCATCATGAGTTGGCCCGTCTTTTTGTGCTTCACTTACATGGAGATCGCGCTATCTTAGCCGGTGTCACCTTCACATTGACACCTGAAACTGTCTCATTAGCAACCGACATACCGAACGTTGGAGAACCATGGCACAAGAAATAGAAGGTTGATCAGTAGCATTATGAGCCATACATTAAGGCCAGTTTCTTGAGGTAGCTCAAAAGAGTCCTTCCATTCCGATATCTGAAAGATGAATATGCTCCACTAATGAAGTTGATCATGAAATATTTCAGCTGTGAGGGGAGGTTCTCTCATTTATATGCTTATCACATCAGGTTGCTCATGCATTTTACTAGGGTACAGATGATGAACATCCCATATTTCATTTGCAAGAAAATAGAGAATATCAACACCTTCATGCAGCACAAAACCCCTTAGTAGCAACTTAACAATGTTTATCATTTTGCTCTTATTAAGATTTTGGTGGTTCATCAGCTGGGATTACAGGGAATTACTTGGGATGATTTCATCTCCTATGACCTCTTCAGCACTTCACAGGTATTATCAGAGGTTGAACATGAGATAGGTGGTCCTTCTCATCAGTATGAGCACCATGAGACCACTAGTGTGCTGGTATTCACTACATGTCAGAGAGGCATTAGACATTTGTTCACAGTAGCAAAGCGAGTGTTATCTCCACCCAGGGTGGAAGGGGCCTCGCTTCCGACATCAGGAACATAGGTACAGGACAGGAGAAAGGAGCCCATGCATGATGAGGGGCCATCAGGTGAACGAGTGACTGACTTCATTCTCATTCGTGATGATGATACAGATGTAGAGAGTGCCAAACTTAGAAGGACCATTCAGGAGCAGCAAACAGAGATCCAAGCCTTGTCTCTCAATTTGGAGAGGGCTAAGTGGATTATCAGGTACTTGGAGTAGAGGAATAAATAGCTCGAAGACCAGCAGGAGATCATGGAGCTGCAAAACATCCGCGAGAATCGCCAATCTGCCCAACATAGGAGGATTGAGCTCACTCCATTAGAGCAATAGATTAACAATGACTGAGAGTCTTGGCTCGAGCAGATCAACATCCACCTTGAGAGACTGCTAGAGAAGGCCGACAAGGAGAAAACATTATTCAGGCATATGGTTTATCACTACAGGGCACGGAACATGAGTTCAAAGGCTCGGATAAGGAATTTGAAGGCGAAATTGAGGAGAGTGACAAAAAGGAAAAAGAGGAAAAAAGAGCAAGATTGGCTCTGAATCTTGGTGAAGCCTCTTTGGCCCAGCATAGCACTTTATAGAGAATCTCCAGCCCAAATTTCAAAAAATTTGGGGCAATTTTGGTCATTTGACAATTTTTTGTGCACAAACAGGGTTTTTCTCCCTGTGCGCTGCACCACTGGCGTGGCGCTTATGAAAGGGAGCTCCAAATCACGAAAGGTTTATATTTTTGGATTCGGAATGAATCATGAATGTTGGTGCGTGGTGTTATAGAGATTTTTGGGCACTTCAACCCCAATCACAAATGTCAATAAACTGAGGGCTCTTAAGTCCCTAAAAGGGTTGCTTCACTGCATAAAGGAACAAGGTGAACTGATTACATCATCTCCCAGAAGTTCTCCACTGAAAAATGCTCATAAATGGTCAAAACTGGACCATACTGAAAGCTCCATGCAGAGGGTGCGATGCATATCACCTTCCCAATGTACAGGGTGCGATGCATACTGTTTTTCTCCTCTGTAGGGTGCGATCGTCGAGAATGGACAAATGGCACGGACCAAAATGCGAGGTGGAAGATCATGGAATCTTCCAGAAGCTTCCTCTCTGACACTTGCCACTGCATTTTCGACTAGAGATGAGTAAGAGATCTTCATTCTCCAAGTGGAAGCAGGAACTATCAGAGAGAAGACACTAATCAAGATCCCAAAAGATGACTCACCTCTCTGTAATCATCTATATATGGATCCCTCATCACAGAGATCCAGAGGCTGGAATTTTGTAATCTATAGAGAAGTGTTATTGGCATTTTGGTGTATATTCATCGTGTTGGGTGATTTTGTTTTGGTTGAGGTGAAAGAAGGGCTTCTTAGCCGGAGGATGATGCTGGGTCAGAGCTACGCATGGTTGTAATCCTCTTGCTACTTTTTATCTGAATAAAGCTATTCTTGTTTCCTTCCATATCCTGGTGTACTTGTTTATATATGCTTGTATATGGTTAATGTACATCTGATCCTACATTATTTATGAATTTAGATCCTTGTTTCTTGCATAGTAGTATGTTTCTATGATTCTACAGGTCCTTTTGAAGCTGAGCAGACAAAGAGTGAGCAAAAAAACTCTATCAAGAAGGAGAGGGAATCGAGCGCAAGACTCAGGTTGGTCCTCTTGGTTCTCCTCTCTTCTATTTTCATAAAATGAATCAATAGTAGACTTTGATTTTTTGTTTCTAAGATAGCCACCCATCTTAGTGGGAATAGCAGCATCCGTGTGGACACTATTCCCATATAACACATGTCCAAGAAGTTTGGGAAAGTTTGGGTCCCCAGGAGGTCAAAAACACTCAAAAAGTGACCTCTCCGCCCCTATTTTGACACACAGGAAGCAACCTTGGGAGATTGAATTTTTGGAGGGGCAAATGAGCACCCAATTCAGAAATTCCACTTGGGTTGGAAAGTAGAAAGGTAGGGATTTCTAGCAAGCACACTTCAGCACAATTTGAACTTCAGCAAGTACCTCAAAATCACCTCCAAAGTGGCGTGACGCATACAGTTTTGGGCGCGGCGCACAGAGACCCAAAGGCCAAAATCACTTCCACTTCGCAACATTTCGATTCGCGATTTTCTCCAAGTGGGCCCGCTCATTTACACTACATTTTTCTCAGCACCTAAGGAAAAGTTTAAAAAGTATTTTCACTAAAGGTTGGCTTCTATCCAAGTGGGAAAGGAAGGCGAGCAATCACCCAAAAAGTCTGGCATTTTTGTAACGCTGCACCTGTCACTAATTGTTGGCTTTCCATTTCCAGTTTGTAATGATTTGAAAATCTCCCCAACTTTGGGTCGTTCCATTTCCCAATGATAAAGTCTATTTATTGTATGTAAAACCATTTGCAAAGGGTTGGTTGTAATTTCTGGGAGACTATGGGAGAGAAACTCAATTACTCATTGTATATTTTGACAGAGAATTAATGAAAGGCGACAGCTCTGGTTCATGAGATTCATGTGGTGTGAGTGTAGCAAATGTATTCTCTTTCTGTTTCATATGTATTTTGTTATGTTTCACAGTTCATTCATATTCATTTCCAGTGAAATTTTCTAAGTAAGATAAGGTAGAATTCATGTTTATTGCTCTGCCTTTGGGAAAGTTTTACGTACTGTGTTCTTCTTCTGTTGAAAAGGATTCATGTGTTTATGCCCTTTTCACTCTCCTAAACAATCTTTCCATTTCACATTATTTCAAATTTAATTGCTAGACTTTCTGCCTGTCTTACCTCACGAAGTAATCTGTGCCTTTGTGTTAAATTATCTGTTCATGCTGTTTGTTGGTCCCATACATCCTAGAAACTCAGTCATTTATCAAAAATTTCCTCTTGTTTCCATATTTATTTACCTAGCCTAAAATCAATATTTCATTTTGAGTCATCTCATACTTTATTGTGTATTTTTACTGAGTGTGACTGGAAGAGAGCCCTCTCCTGTTCTAGTAGGGCTAGCTACCAGACTGAGCGTGGTTTTTGGTTACCTTGAATTTTGCCTTCCTTCAGCCTAAGGCAGATTTAGATGCTAACAGCAGGGATAAATGTTTTTCTTTCAAAGTGTAGGAATCAATGTCACATTTAAAATAATGATTTTAAGGCAATCATGAATGCTCAATGATACATGTTAATTTGAATTAACCAGAACTCTCACTCAACAATCATTTCCTTCACCATTATATCCTAAAAGAAAACCTTGTTATGTAATAATGAAATCAGGGTAAGTATCACACTTAACTTGTAATGGAAATAAGAAATGCAATATAACATTCGATGCTTATCCTCTGCGTTGGTCTTTAGAAAAATACATAACAATATTATTAATTGAACTAAAATGATCAAAGCTATGAGAAAGAGCCGTAGATAAAATCACCAATCGAATGATCAAAGCATAAAGTAGAAATCATGAAGCAGAATTGATAAATGAAATTACAAAGTTATATGAAATTGCACTCACATACTATGTAGAAAATAAGATGTAGCAAGAAGAATTCCAAGAGGTTTGGGGCAAAATATTGGTTGGTGGTCCCAACCAACCAGCTCGTTTCCCTTGCAACAATTAAATCACAGTGCAAGTAGAATCATAAGAAACATAAATGTAAGTAGAATGGCAAAATGTCTATTAATCTTGAAGTTTTGTTACAACATGAATAAACAAGCTGCACTTGGCTCTAGTTGTCCCCTCTAGGGATCATCCCACTGGGCATGCAACTCCTCCTTCCCTACATAACAAAAACCAATCCTCCTTCTGCAATGAAGTGTGCTTTACAATCTGTAATTTTCCATCATGCACACCTACGTAACTCCTCCTTTTATATTATTTTTACATGATCATTCCCTTGGAAAATAACATGGGGATTGAATCCTAACTAATATTCATCAATAGAATATCAGTAAAACCATTTCGCTATTGAAGGAATGAAGATATGACATGAATTTCCCAAATCTTGTCATTTTCTGCAAATTTTGGAAAAAATTATATTTTAAATCAACTTCCTCCAAAGAACTCTGCGTATCTCCTTAACCATTACAAATTCTGAAAATTCGTTTGGATGAAACCTATTTTCTTATGTTTACAACAATAACCTTTCTCAAATTTTTCTATTTCAGCTCCATTTCCTTGTAAATTGTGCCCGAAACTGACTATTTGAAATCTAAGATCCTAAAATTCTGGAAAAAGAGTTTATTTTTATAAAACTTCCTCAAGGACACATATGTAAATTTTCTACCATTACGAATTTTAGAAATATGTTTGAGGCTTAGTCAACTCGCTATACTAGGATCAAAACCCATGTCCCAAAATTTCTCCATTCGCCTTCACCTGCACAAAAACCAAGGTGGAAGTTGGCAGATTGGAAACTGCTGCGAATTCGGGGCTAGAGCATTAATGATTCCCTAAATATAAATCCATACAACTTGGGTGTAGCTTAGCTTATGTGGAAGTGTTCAAACACCATTTTGAACAAAAACCTCTTTCATATTTGCCTAGAAATGTGTCACTGTATGAAAGCCCCAAATTAGTGCGAGGATGTTGGTGTAGGCAGAGCTGGTGCATGGATGTTGGTGTAGGCACAACTAATATAGGAATGTTAGAACCTGCCACACAAGAGCCTATCATTAATGACATTTTCACATTAAATACCCTTCAAATTACCAAAACAAGAAGAGTTCATAGATAAAAAACTATCAGCTCTAAATGCCTCTAAATAATAACTTAATAATGCGTAAAAATAATAATAATGATTATAGACACTGAGTACAGGAATAAAATTACTCTGTAAAATCATGGAAATTTAGACAAAATGGAGGCTTAACACTCCCCCATGCTAACCTTCTTACATGTCCTCATGCAAGCCAAACCATAGGACCATAAAATCATGGAAGAAGGCAGGGGAAATGTTTTAAAGATCAAACTATGCTCTCCAAAAAAAGTGTCAAAAAGAAATCTCAGCAAGGAAATATGAAGATATCATGGTATGTTATCATTTCTAAAACATTCATTAAGTCTGCAACATCACTGTCATAGTGCCAACTAAAACCATGTTACAGCCCTTATGAATGTATCGAGTGCAAGAATGATAAACAAATTGCAACAATATCAGGTACGGGAAAGAAATGCTTTGTACCATACATTATGGAGAAAGAGTATTGTACCTTTACGATAAAAATCACATACCTGCTATCTTGTTTCAAATGAAATCCCTTCTTATCATAGATTTCAGAGCTCTTATTTCTATCAAGAGTCTTATCAACATTCATGATAAAAAATCAAATCTTTGTTGAAAAGGTACAATTTCAAGAAAATTACGATAAGATTCCTGCACCTAATACAACAATCTTGTACCTAGGTCACAAAGTTCTTATTTAGAGGTAACCACAATCAATAGACATTGTCTTCCATCAACACCTAGTGAGTAATCATCGTTGAGTAATTCGTCACTCTAAATACCATAAAAAATTAAGTGAGTTATGATACCAGAAAAGGGAGATAAAAATAGAATGAAATGACACCTTCCTAGACCAATCAACAAATTTAACACTCTAAATTTGTTGTCATGCAGATGCGAACGTAAATTTATCCTTAATCTAGTACAAATAATTATCTTTACTAAGGGTACCACATCATTAAAGATTCCTAATTTTTGAAAGATATAACTCAAAGCATCATGCTCAAATCATCTTAAAAGCATTGTCCTAGAAATAAATGACGAGTTTTAGGGTAAGAAAAAGATAACCGAGTAAATCATAGTATGCTATTAAATTTAATACCATAGACATGGCCCTGCTACCCACAGGCATCTATAGCCTCGACAAGGATATCTTTTAACCCAATGAAATGCCTGTGTCCAAATTACTAGATATAGCTTCAGAGTTATCTTATTTAATTTTTAAAAATTAGATGAAGGCCACTTTCCTAGCTTGGTATCCAGATGATGGTAGTGCCACTCACAAGAAGTAACATGGATGAACAATCTGGCTTGTGATGAGACCTCTTGTCATACAACGTTTCAACTAAAATCCATTACTCTGGCTTGTGACCAACACAATAATTTCATGCATGTTAGGTCCCATGATCGTGGTAGGTCGACTCATCACGAGACCTCCTATCCTCTCCAAAATAATTTATAAATTCTGATTTTGATTAACCTTAAAGGTTACTTAATAAGCGAGGAGACAGATCTACTTCTTAAGATTACGAGATGGTGTGAAAAGTTTTTAATGACTAATCATTACTGGCTAATTCATCTATCCTAAAGACTTATTAAAAATGTCCTAGATAATTAATGAAAGATTCTTTAAGTTAATAATGCTAGTGTTCTCATGAATAGCTTATTATGATCTTTACAAGAGTGGTCCACCATAGGCGGCTCTCCAATAGTACCTTCTAGGGGAAACTAAAAATATATATCTCGGATGACAACTTCATTAGAGTGGTTAATCATGGTTACTTTTGGAAAATCACCAGGTATTAGAGTAAATCATACTCAACAAGAATTGTCACAGATGTATGTGTAACAACCAATGTGGATCAAAAGCCATTTAGGTGGCTATGCTTTGGAAGTCATAACCCCAATTGCATTGCTGTAACATCTTTATTCATGGAATTTATTTATTCTTCTACCCTACTCTACCCTAAGAAGCAGAAGACTCCCTTTTAAGTATAGGAGGACTTCCAGTGCAACCAAGTGCACTACAATATGATAGTCATATTCATGTTCAAATTTAGAAAGTATATGCAAGAAAATGCCTAAACATGAGGTACGAGCTGCATTAACTGATGTGATGCTACAAATTTTTGAATGATAAGGGAGAGATGAATACTAATGGTCATTTGAAACCAAGATTCTATGGGATCCATATACTCTTGGTCATTTGATTCATGGGCAACATCTGGTGTATCATGCAAATCCTCCACATTTCTTTGTCCATCCTCTAAAGTGCAGGTTAGATCTGGTTGATGTTGCTCAATCTCTGTTTTTGATGGCTTCTCCTCATCAAGCATGATGCATAGTTTCTTGGTATCCCTAGGAAGATCTTTTTGTTCTTCATGATTCTCTTCTTCCAGAGGAGTAGACTAATTTCTAATTGATGCCAAGATGTGTTCTTTCAGTCAAGTAGAGACCTGAGCTTCTACCAAAATTTGAGATAGTTCTTTGAATATCATCACACTTCCTCGCATTTTCCTGCTAGATGGAATTCAGCACCTAGATTGAGGGGGGGGGGGGGGGGTTCTTTTAGCACCTGAAAAACACAAAATACCAATTGTAGTAAAAAGAACAAACCAAGATTATAAAATAAGGAAATCACACATGCAGAAATTAAATAACTTCTATTGTAGAAAAAAGTAACACACTTTGCAGTAAAAGAAATTGCTCACAAAAAACTCAATTCCACCAAATCAAGCATCACATTTTGCAAAAATAAAAATTACTCATAAAAATAAATTGCACAAAAAGAAACAAATCAGGTATCACACTTTGCAGTAAAGGAAATCACTCATTTGCAGAAAGGAAAACCTGGCTTCTGAGCTCTCTCGGAATGTCGTCCAATATGCTTCAGCAAGAAAGGGGAATCTCATCAATCTAGAAATTCAATTGCGAAGGAAATGGAAAAGCATGAAAAATGATTGAGGTCTTATCTTACAACGCCTCCCTAGAAATGACACCAAAATGTTAGGCGATATAAATTCAAGATTTACACCAACATTTAATATGTCAATCCGGGTAAGTAAACTTAGAGGTGTAACACAATATATGCTATAATACGACCTCAGGGATTTGTCGAATAAAAACCATGCTTTTGCAATAAATTCAAAAGAAACATCATTTAGGAAAAATAAACAAGACTCTTTAAAGAAAAGTAAACACACTCCGAAGTATCTACTTCTGGCTCCTCTTCTAGGTTGAGTTGACTCCTGTAGTAAGTCTTCCTCAGTTGTTCAGGGGACAAAGCAATGTAGGCCCCATTCAAAAGAATGCGGTTCAAGAAATAAAGAATGAAAAACATCTTAAAAAGTACTGCTATGTTGCAAGAATGAAACTAGAAATCAAACGACAACTTCATTCCAGGTGATCTAAGGAAATAATCAAATAATTTAAAAAGAATCAAGATAATAATGCACTGCTTCTCTTAAAGACAATTCAATACTTTAGTTGTAATAGAAATATGCAATAAGAACCAATATATAATTCATGTTGTTTACCCTGATATTATTAAATACTTCCTTATAATATATGCAACATTTAATTATAATGAAGAATTCTGTGAGCATCTTGTCAACAAGATTCACAATCTTTCCTTATGCTGATCTTGTAATTTTCTTGCAAAAGTGCAAGAATAAATGTTTTTCTTTCAAAGTGCAGGAATTAGTTTCACATTTAAAATAATGAATTTTAGGCAATCATGAATGCTCAATGATACAAGTTAAGTTGAATTAACCATAAATCTTACTCAACAATCGTTTCCTTCACCATTATATCCTGAAAGAAAACCTTGTTATGCAACAATGGGATCAGGGCAAGTATCAAACTTAACTTGTAATGGAAATAAGAAATGCAATAAAATATTTGATGCTAATCCTCTCCCTCGGTCTTTATAAAAACGCATAACAATATTATTAATTGAACTAAAATTATCAAAGCTATGAGAAAGAGCTATAGATAAAATCACCAATCAAATGATCAAAGAATAAAGCTGATCCGAATCGGATCCATAAAGGACTGACAAAGAACCTTGACTATATCAGGACGAAACAAATATTTAAAGAGTCCAAGACATCATCAAAAACACCCTGAACTAGTGGCCATGGCAGCCGACATGGAATGATAAGGACCTCGATCAAATCATGTTGACCGAGGCCCATGGAGACCGCATAGGCGGACAAAGTATCCCCTGGCAGCCCCGAATCGGGAAAAGGAGGTGATTTTCGATGGCTGGGAAAATAGGGCCAAAATGGGGGAGCCTTAAGCCCTTGGTCACGTTGGGAGCCAGAGAACCGCGGGCTGAGAAATGAAAAGCACTAAAGTGCAAAGGCGGGACTCGCGCCCTAGAAACTGGCGGTTTTGATCGGGGCACCCTTGAATGGTAAGAGGTTTTGGACAGGAGTGAAGAGATCCCATATACTGATAGACGCGTGGTGGAAGAGGAGAGAGAAAACCGTCGTTGATCGCGCACTATCGGTCGAGCAAGTCAATCGCGCTCAACGTGCGTATGACGTTAGATCTTGAGGGGCCCATATCGAACGGCTGAGATTGCGCCCGATAGAAAGAAGTGGAATCGACAGGGAATTAAGCCTTGATTTAAAGGGATTTGGAATCTGTTTGACTGCCACGGTGGAGAAAGAACATATCCATGACATAACCGAAGAAATGAATCGACAAGTAGGCTGGCGCTGTTTCGATGAGGACACGTGGCCACTTCCCAAGCATTCATGCTAACACCGAACAGGGAACTCCAATCGTAGCTGCAAAAGGAGAATCAAAGTAGGCGAGAGAGGAACCGAACAGGAAGAGGGATCGAATGGTTAAAGCCATGAAAAAAGACAGTCGAACGAGGAGGATTTGAGGGGAGTCCAAGCGACCAAGAGAGACAGTGAATAGTGAACCCTGAGAGGAGAACTCAACATAGAGAACAGTAAAGCCAAGCATAGGAGACAGGGGGTCGAGCTGACCACAGGGAGCATTGAGCACTAGAGAGCTTGAAGATTCAAGCCTTTCCATAGAGGAATCTATCTGGACTAAGCATCACATTGGCTCTTTCCACTATAGACCAAGGGTCACAGAGCTGGTAGGAAGGAAAAGAGTCTGTGAACTCTGAGTGGGTTGGGGAATCCAAGAACCACCCTACCTAGCAAAATCTACTTCAGGAAGACTCACATTGAGTCCCTGTATTGTAATTTCTCTATTGTAAGACACAATAAAACAAGGCCACCACTGAAGCTGGACTGGAGACGTAGCCCTGGAGAATAGGGTGAACTCCTTATTAAAAACTGTTTGTGTCTTTGTGTTTCTTATTGTATTTCTCTACTGTCTTTCCATTTAAATGTCTATGTATTGGCAATCTGATCAATCTGTTGCTTGAATAACATAGAATAGACACCAGCACATGAGTCTGTAATACCTTTTGTTTAATAAATCTTCAACTGAGGTCACTCATAGGGTTATTATCATATCAAGTCGTATCAGAGCACTAGGCTATAAGGTTAGACAAGCTTGTGTTGGTTTAGTTGTGAATGATCACTAGATCAAAGCTCAAATTAGGAGAAGGAGAGTTGGTGGAAACTAATCCTGAAATTGGGAGAGTCTA
>APFE031187499.1:1791-57371 GCA_000404065.3 Pinus taeda
CGCATTTCCAACACACCACCTTTGTAGTTTTTCCTGGAGATTTAGATCTCCCTCTAGATTTAGATCTCCCCCTCGATGACTTATTTTTGTTTCTATTATGGGACCTTCCTCATACAGACAAGGCATCACCATTCTGGTTGTCCATATTTTTCCGTCTCATCTCCTCCGTCAGCAAGGCAGAGACTATTTCATCAAACTGTAAAGCAGTTGCATTGCTACCTATTGCAATAACCAGACTATCCCACGAGTCTGGTAGAGAACACAACAAACTGATGCACTTATCTTCATCTGAATTTTTAATATCAACAGATAATAACTAACTTACCACAGTATTAAATGCATTCAGATGCTCTGTCATTGAGTCTCCATCTTTCATCCTCAGGTTATACAGCTTTTTCCGCAGGAACAGTTTATTCACCAGAGACTTAGATTGGTACAAAGTCCCTAACTTGTCCCATAAAGCCTTCACCGTAGCTTCCCCTGATACATTCAACGATACTGAATCTGAGACACACAATCGTATTATGCTCTTTGCCTTCCGATCCAAATTCTTCCATTCTTCATCGGTCACTCTCGTTGGTTTAGTACCTGGATCTACCATGATCCACTGATCTTTATCCACCAACAGATCCTCCATCTTGAGTTTCCATAACTCAAAACTCTGACCATTGTACTTCTCAATCTCTATCTTTCCGCTGCTCGCCATCTTCTTTCACCATTAGAATCGATCTCGCAGATCTCGCACTGAACAGGGTCTACCACAGGCCCGAGCGAAACCCCTCAGCAACAAAGACGTCCCCTTGAAGCCAAAACAACTCTGATACCAAATGTAGGTTTTAACCATGTACAAAAATTACTTGCATAGGAATTCTAAAACAAAGAAAATAAACAATGCAAGAGCATAACACTTAAAACACATATGCACAGAGATTTTCCCCTGGATCCCAAAACTGGGACTACCAGCTTGATTTTTCATTATGTTCCTTTCAATGTTACAATACATATTTATACATGTCAAAACATCCAATACCATGGACCGAAAATCATCGCATCCAAAACCATGGACCGAAAACCATCGCATCCAAAACCATGGACCGAAAACCATAGGTAGGTTCACCCAACCTAATATAGGGTCCAAAAACAATTTTCCTGGGGCGTTGCCCCGGACCCCGTAGAGGGGGGCTACCCACCCCCCTCAAACCCCCTGGACAGGGGGGGCTGCCACCCCCCTTGTGACCCCCTCGCTGCGCAATCGGTGCAACGAAGGGGGGGCTCCACCCCCCCTCTAACCCCCCGATTCACTATGTGGGTTAGTCGTGGAAAGAATATAACACATCCCAACAATGTTAAGATGGAAGATTGCATTATCCTCAAATATTGCTTTCTAAGGTGGTTCCATAGAATTGGGCTGTATTTATACTATTTCCATGTGCTACTTTTAGTGAATTTGTCAATTGTGAAACTTGATTTGGTAGAGTATGTTTAGAGTAGAAATTTAGCTCAAATATCCCATATAAAATGTTAATCAAAATGATTTTGTAGTTTCATAAAGGTCCATTTGATGTCAATTAAATGTTGATTCAAAGTTGAAAAATCAACATCTTATCAAAAATATTTGTTCTTTCATTTTAGAGTGTAACATTTTGTATTCGACATGTATATAATTAGTAATTCAACATTACTCACTCAATGTTTAACAATATTTTAGCATATTCTTATCCAACATTTAATTATTGTCTATCGTATTCTTATTTTATATTTAACAAATGCTTTAAATTCCAAATTAGCATAATATTTTCACCTAAAACATAATCGTAGTATGGTTGCACTCATCAAATAATCTCGTACTAGGAAAAATTTCAATTGCACTTCCATGAAAACGGTTCAAATCCTTCCACAAGTGTTGGTTCGAGTTCAATTCTTTGACTGGATGGAAACCATTTTCCAAGGAATTTAAGGAATTGTCCCAACTTTCTTATGGTTTATTAAAAATATACTAGCCAACAAGGGCATGTGAATTGTTTCTATCTAAGACATTCATTCTTCCTCTAATTGAGCTTCAAACAAGATGCCTTGTTCAAAATTTCAAATAGAGTCTATCCATGCTTTCTACTACTTGGTTCTTGCATTTGGTGTAATATTTTCATGGTGGGTAATGAGAGATCAAGAATTTGCATTCTAATATTTTATGAAGTTTTGAGCGATAAATTTGAAATTATCAAGGAATTTAGACTTCTGTGATCCATAACGTTTGTTTAGAAACTTTTTTGGCGAAATCACATAATTGATCATTTGTCGACGCGTTTCGAACCAACTAGTGTGGTTCATCGTCAGGACAAGTGAAATTGTCAATGAATTTAAGTAGGTTTTAATCACTTAAAATCTTAGATATTTATAGCCTATTACCCACCAAAAGTGGGTGACCCCATAGGAGAAATTTTTCTCCCATCATCTCTTCTAGCCAATAGCCAACATCCCTGTACAACCACTAGTAGTTGATGATGATGTTCCATTCATATCTCCACCACCTACATCAGTCATATGTCTCCTCGCCCATTTAGCAAGAGAACATGCTGCTAGGTGAGATTTTGATCAAAGGTTTTTATTCATTTTGGAATCGAGTGCTTATGCTTGTTTGTATTTGGGAATTTGAGATGGATTATGGGGTAACCTGGAAGGAAGAGGGGTTTTGACCATAATATTGTTCCCCCACCTTTAATGGGGGGTTACATTTTCATCCCAGTCTAGTGGGACCTCCACTAATAGACCAATGGATATAGGAGGGGAACTAATTGGGAAACCACGATTGAGATAACATTGTCCCATCTCTCCCTATTCCATACTTACCACTTTCCATATTACATTACAAGCCCTATATTCCACCTCCATTCTTCGGGTTCTACTGACCATTGATTCTCTAGGATTTGGCACCCTACATCCTCGTACCTAGGTAGGGCCCAAAACTTGTCCCTAGGAGGTTGATGCAACCAAAAGAACAAGAAAAATCATATGATGGCCATAAGAAAAAACACAATAAGATCAAAATGAAAAATATAGCTGAGAAATACACATTAGCACGTGGGGAAAATCCTAGCATGAGTTCCACCTCACTGATTATGGCCATCATACGATTCCTCAACAAATGCTTTTCTTCATATTATGAGAAGGAACCCTTGCATGTCCCAAACCCTAGTGGGTAATGATATGCTTCACCGTTCAGGGGGTAATAATTGTTATACTTCATATAAATCAAGCTTTAACCCTTGAGCTACGAGTAGCAATACAAAGAAAGATCAAGAAAAAATAAACGATACACAAGAGGGGTGGAAAAACAAAGGTAATTTGGTATCTCATGTATCAATTATTGCTACATCCCTACATATATATGCTCAATATGAGGATACCATCATAGCTGGTACCTTTGTCCATGAGCTTTCCTCCCCTCCATTCCATCATTATTCACATGACACTTATAAATTGAAGAGTGGAACAAGGACATGTCACTTCCCCTTAGGGGTTGGAAACACTTAATAGGGTGGTCTATTAGCCACTCCTACCTAGGAAGGTAACACCATTATGAGTTCAAGGCCTTAATTTTGGAAGGGGAACCTTATTTGAAGTGTCAAATTTCCCATTACTTACAAGCTTGGTTCACTTAAATGCAAAAATGATTAAATGTACCTATTGTCATTGTTACAACACCCTCCAAAATTTTAGCCTCCATCTAAATTTTAGAGCCTACTTTAACCTTGCATGTTGTCATTTCTAGTAGTACGAGTCATCTCATGTATACCCTCTGATTTTTCTAGTCCCTTTGTGAACCAAAGTGTCGTCTTTTGGCATGGGAAGTGTCATACATCACAAAAGTGGAGTTATGGGTTATTTCAAGGGGAAATTTTGGTGTTGATGATTCACATTTATTATATAGACATGTATTAGACTCATTCCTAAAGTTTCATGCATTGTTGCACTAGTGTCATCACTGTCGTCGCAAAGTACATCCTCAGTGTCGCACTTGGAGGAGGTTGTTGTATTATCGTCACATTGAAGGGATCATGTTTTTCTTGTGTATTGAGTGTTCAATGTTGTGTCATCAATTGTTCTGATTGTGTGTGGTCATTCATCAATTCAAACTTGGTTTCACTTCTACCTCACTAATCCTACACATAGTCAAAGTCTGGAAAGTTCATGCCTGATCAACTTGACCTCACTTAGCCCCCAAGAACTGCATACTATACAACATCAACCCTCAAGTTAATTCCTTTCCTCTTGGAACAATGAAATGCACAGTTCCTGCCTCCAAGGAATGTGCATTTCATAGTCTCAATGCTCAATATTTCCCTCTTTATCTCCACAACCACACAATTTACCCTAACAATCAGCCTCCTTCTGCACACTGCATTGTGGCAAGCCTCAAGCCATCATCTACCTCCTTTATTTCCATAATTTCGTAATCCCTATGCCTCTCTCTATCTTATATTGTCCATTGAGAAACTTCAAGGCTCAAGACTATCTCACTGAGGTCCTAAACTGTGCAGTGATCTTGCCCAGGCCTCCAGAACTGCACACTATGTAGTATCAAGCTTCAATCCATCACTCTTGACCTCTGTAACTACACACTGTACAATCCATGATTCCG
This sequence comes from Pinus taeda, assembly GCA_000404065.3. Lineage (NCBI taxonomy): Eukaryota > Viridiplantae > Streptophyta > Pinopsida > Pinales > Pinaceae > Pinus > Pinus taeda. The sequence goes on from APFE031187499.1 coordinate 6,431, forward strand.
CCTCTCATTCCAACACCTAGTTCCAACTCAACCAATGAATTTCATGAAGCATGTTATACTAGGAGAATTCCAAATTGATGTCGTCTTGTCATGAGTAATGCACAGTTACAAGTACTATATTTTCACATGACATGATGATGATTCAAAATAAGGAGAAGAAAATCATTCTAGAAGAGGAAGCTAAAAAGATAGGAAAATCATTGAAGAAGAAGATGAAGGGACACTAGATTGCAACAGAGATTGGAAGTTCAATATCACACCGGAGACTCCCTATCTTCAAGCCTTATGAAGGAGGAAGAGAAAGAGCATGTGCCATCTCTCAAGAAGACAAAAGGATAGCAACATGAAGGGTGGCTTGACATTACCACATCATCATCAAGTCCATGCCATCAGTGTCAAGTTTTGTCTTGTTAAGATGTCACTTCAAGGTGTCAAATGAGTAATCATATGCAACATCATTTATGGATTTAATTATATAAGTTTTGATTATTATGAGTAAAGTAATGTAAAGTGGAAGTCCAAGAGTCATCTACACAATGTGAAAAGTTATGTAGAAGTCAAAGGGTCACATAAAAATTCGAAAAGTTATTTGGAAGCTCAAGAGTCATAAGGGTAGTCCGAGAGTCACAAGGGAGGTGAAGAATCATCTCATTTGTTATATATACACCCTCATAGCTCAAGCAAAGGAATTTTCACCATGGCTCCTGCTATTAGGCATTAGAGAGGAAGTTAGCTCTTTTGGAGAGCAAGTGGTAGCTCTAATGCTCCACTGTTGGAGCTAGTGGTGTTCATTGTAACTATGTATCTTGGAACTTTCACTTAATAATTGAAGCTCAATGAGCTGACACACTTTCATGAGGATATCATAAATATTGTAAAACTATTCTTTGAATGTTTGCAGTGTACGTTGTTGTTATTTTGTACTAAAAAAATTGAACTATTTTAGTGACTTTGGTGCTTATCTTATTGAATGTGTGTCATATATGTTTTAACGATTGTTACTGCTAAATGAACTATTTCGTTGGTTGTTTAACGATTCCTTATATGTATATGATCATGTGTATTTATTAGATTAATACTATTACTCTTCTCTTAAAGTCTCACTTTTTCCCCTTTCAATGAAAGAATCTCAATGCATTCTACAATTGAACATTTCACAAGGTAAACACACTTTTTCCCTTAAAAGTACATGTTCATTTCTCTCTTGTGCTAACCATCACAACCAAGATAGATCTTTAAGAAATATGGTAGCCGAGCCTTAATTTCGGAAGGGATCCTACTCCAAATGGTGTGAATTGTAATTAAGACTTTTTATTGGGGAGACCCCCTTGCATGTTGGCAGGTTCCAACATTGTCAATAATACCTAAGGATGTAGTTTCTAACATTGGATATTGTGGGTAATTTCCAGGTGGTTCCAAAAACATGGCTTGGGAAATTTATCTGTGGCCCCAATCTTTAAAAGGAGTGTATTGACAACCACAGGCAGAGCTTTGAGAGCCACGGGCCTCTAAGTAGTAGTATAGCATCATATATATCCTTGGCAACCTACACCACCCACAACATTCCAACACTTTGCCTTACATTGATGACTTTTATAGGATGATGCACTTTGACCTTGTATGTCCCCAGTCAGCTTAACACTTCATGAGGGGTTGGAAGTTGATCTAGGGCCTAGAGGAGGATGGTCTCACACCTTAACACATGGGAGGGTTAGCACCACTTTGAAGGCCTCGAACATTGGAGCAGAGACGCGCATTTTGTAGAAATTTTCACCTATAGAACAAACCAATATATGCAATGTCCTAAATCATAATACTTGTTCTACTTCTACAAAATGTTAAGCGGAAGCATAATTGAATTCATGAGAAACATCAAGTAGAAACATGCATAACTGATCAAGAGAAATAATCACATATAACACAAGATATATCTAGGGGAAGCCACCAGCATAAAACCCCAACCATGTACTATCAATCAAGTGGAAATCCTCTTCACAATACAAAAAGAATTAGCTCTCAAGCTATTCAGTTCTCAATGAACTATGAAGATATGTCTCATGAACCACCCAAGCCCTGTTTATATAGGCTTTCCCTATGGTCCTTACGTAGTTTTCTTAGGAAATAATAGCAAAAGCATATACTATTAATTCCAACATACCAAAAACAACCAATGGTCCAACTACGTATTCCTTGAGAACACTAGTTCCTCAACCATGCAAAAACTACTTACTAGAAATAGTTAAGCATCTGATAGTACACTGTCCCATATCTGATCTCAACTTGGTCTCTGACAAAACTGACATGCAAAAGTTATTCATGAGTGAATCCTCAGTTATCTAAAATAATAGTTGTCACATGCATGCAAGCATTAACAAACTATATTTTATTATTTTAACAACTTGTTAAAATAGTCTAATTGGACTTGACTAGTAAAAACTAAGTCAACTGATTCTCTCATTCTAGAACTCATACTTATTCCCTCAATCAATGGAGGAAATTAAGGATAAATTCCTCAATCAGTGGGACAACTCATGTGCATGCTCACAAAGACTTCAAATTCGAATTTCCTTAACTAATTAACTTAACTGAATTAATTAATTAATATTTCCAACTGCTATTAAGACCAAAAATTTTACTTCCTATAGATAGACTAAGGACTGCTATAAATAGGAAGGGACCCAGAAATGCTATTTTAGAACTTTCTATTTTTAGCAGTTTCACCTCTCACCCAATGTGGCCAATGACCTCACTGGCCAAACTGCTATTTTTATACATGCTATTTTTAACAGGTCTATTTTTAGAATATTCTAAATTTAACATTTCTTGTTGCACATTTGTCAACATATTTTGACCACTTGGAGACCTATTAGACCACTTTTGTGCCCTAAGAAGATAAGTGGGTTTCACAAAGGAGCATTGACAAAGATCTAAGCTTGCCAATCCTTAGGAGGTGATTTTAGAGGGCTTCTACTCACATATTGGCACTAAGAAGCCTCAAAAGTAACCCTAAAAGGGCTTATGCATGCATGACGTCATCATTCTCTCTCTTACGACTCACATGTATGGGCAAGAGTTATGATTTATCATTGACTACGAGGTCAACTTGTGACCTACCTTGTGATTAGCACATTATTTTATGATTTTTAGGGGAATTGGGTTAAAATATAATTTATGATTCCTCATATAAATAGGGGAGAAGTTCATTGTATCTTTCATCATCACATCACTTGGGATTTTCGGCCTCCTTAACTGAATTCAACATTATTTCTTGTGGAGGATTTGGAATCTATGAATGCATTTTGATATTTGGATCTGATTTGGTTATCTTTGGACCTATGGATGGAATATTTGCATGTTATCATGTAAGTGTACATAATTATTGAATATATATTTTGTTTGCGTGTTTAATGTATGGAATAATGTTGATTCTAGGTTATGAAAATTGTGCCCTAATTTGTTGAAGGTATATATATATATATATATATATATATATATATATATATATATATTGAATGTTATCTAGATGAGCTATCATATGCCTTACTCATACATAACATGTGAATTGATTTCCTATTGGTGAACTCACAATAGCTCTCCCATGAAAAGTTCGTTATCCATTGCATAAGTAAATGCTTAAGGTTTTTTGCTAAGCCATAAAATTTTCAGCCTCCTTGGAAAATTTTTAGCTGATTTATAACATCATAGACTCCATACTCCCAAGGGACAAGGGATTGGTCCATTGTTTTTGTGATCATACTTCTCTTTTACCCATAAATTCTCTTTCTCCAATTCGGCCCCTTCAATGCCAAGCTTGCTAATTAGGGTTTGGTATTAATCCCTAAGAAAAGTGAATTTGTGGAATTGGAGAGCCTAAACATCAAGGGTATTGCATTTACTATCCTTTTGATGGGCATCCACTTCAATATTTTCCATAAATTTCCTTGCCCTAAGGGGAACCCTAGTTTAGTCTTGCTTCAAATTAGGGACTTCTTGAAGGTTTCATGAGCCTTGGTATTGCTAATATACATTATTGGAAACCTTCTCTCATTGCCTTGACCTTTGGTTACTCCAACACTCAAACAAATCAAACAAACTTTTAGTCTCATGCCCCATCAAATATGCCTCTATCAAGAAAGTGAATTACCTCCTATTAGAGCTTGAACCTAAATTATGACTTTTGTGTAGAAAACCTCATTGTGTCGCCTTGTACCCTAACCTTATAATACCCATTAGGTGACCTTCTTATGTACCAAGACTCCTTTCATCGGCAAAAATCCATAAAGAGCAGGGGGTTTTGGCTGTGGTGATAGTGAGCCACTACCTCATTATTGTCACTTGGTCTAGTTTAAACCTTGTAGGGTACCCCTCTCCAAGGCTTGCTAGATTTTACAACAATATATCCTACTAGTTCATTCTATTTTTCATGGGCTATAATATATTGGATTCAGTGATAAGTGGTTCTAGATATAAATGCTTACATATTTGAAGTACGAGTGATCTTAGGAAAGAAGTACTTGTGTTGTAGAGGCCACTTCCTTTATGTTTACTTAGTACAAATATTTGGGGATTTTCATTGCATGTTTTGGGGTTATTATGTTTTTGTTCCTTTTCTCTTGGATGGTTTCAATACCAAGCATCAATGATGCAACTACTACAAGGAAAAGATGTGCAAGTTTTCTCTTGCGAATGCATTATTCAATACCATAGTCTTCATGCCTGGTGCTTTGAAGTCTGGTTTGTGTGGTTATCTTGGAAAGGAAATCACAATACATATTAATGCAATAATGATATGAATTTTCTTAGTTACCGGAATTAACCAATATCTTTTACTTATGTGATGTTAATAAAATTTCATGTGAAAGAGTATGAAAAACCACATGTGCATAATTTAAAGAAGAGGAAACATGAAGGAAACCATCAAATCAAAGAACACACACAACTTGATAATGGAGTTTGCCCAGTGTGGGTTATGTTTTTGGGCCCAATGTCAAGAGTGGGGAGGTCGCTTCATTAATTGCTACAAGGTGATGATGAATACATGATGTATTCTTTGTCAACACAAGGAAGAACTCCCTTAACTGTAATGGCATGTCTCTCCACAAGGTGCTCTTCCATAATAAATCTTACTCATAAAATCGCTCCTTTAGCATGACAAGATATCAATCTCTCACATAAAGTTGCATACAAGGATCCTCTCACAAAGTGGCATACATGGATCTCAAATCAAATCATCATCTCAGTAAAAGATAAAATAAATACATGGCATCAGTGCATCTTATACCTCCACTTCCAGGGATGGCCTAAAAATTCACACCTTTGCTGAAGAAATGGACTACATAGTTGAATTCCTGGCGAAAAATAGTGAAATCTAATAGTAAACTTGATCCCTTTCCAACTCAGTCAAATTTGGGTTCCCCGAGAATCTCAAAGATTCCTCAAAAGATTATCTTTAGGACACAGAGGAAAAATATGCTACTCAGATTAGAAAATGGGCTGCACCATCAGACTCCCAGCGAAAAACCGATTTCAATGAGTATAAACTTGACATGATTATGACAACTTCAAAACTCAGCCCCAAGGAATCTTTTAGATTCCACCTGATTCCATTATTAGAATATTTTTTAGAATCTAAAATATGCCCCCAAAGAATATTCTATAAAATATTTTGGATAATATTCATGTCTTGATATTTTGGTTAAGTCGTTGACCCATTCAGTGTTGTAGGTTCGAAACCCACTTGTGGCTCATTAAAAACAAAAAGTTTGTTTTGAATAAAACCACAATGACTAATTTCAATAACCGGCCATGACTAATTTCAATAATACCTTTGTTTGAATAGCCATGTGATTCATATGATTTTATGTATGGTATTTTATAACCAGATTGATTTTAAAAATAACCACATGCCACTTTATGTTTTTGATAACTTACCCCATATGAAATTTGATTTTTATATGGAGTTTGACATTCAAACATATTCGTTGGTTTTGATTTTGTTTTATATGAATTTTAATAACCATTTTTCAGGCATTTATAGCTTTGTTAGTTATATATATGTATATATATATATTAATTATAATGTTTGTTTCTATGAGTTTGAATATTTAATATATATATATTTGTTTTATTTTTGTCTTTTGTGTAGGGTTAGGAGGAAAATGTTGGCGCACCACGTGTCGGTGATATATTGGTCATAATAAAAGTGAGTCCCAAATCTTTATATAACTTGCAAACCTATGCCGATAATAATTTGGTCATACAGACTCATATTTGAGTGTCGTCTGCACCACCAAAATCATAATGAAAAACTCTTCAACTTGATGCCAATATTGCTAAGTTTTAGGAAGTTAAAAAATTGATCCTTTCTGGAGCCACCTAGATCATTCCTCCCCACTGAGAGTATTTTGGTCCTCCAAAAGCATGAACACTACCTGCAATCTGTTGTACTCCCTCGTCTGCACAACAAGTTCCATAACATTCCACACTTCCTTCTCCTTCAGATGTGTCCTTTAGAGCCATAAGTGATGAATGAACACCTGCATCTTATACAAACCTTTAGTACAACTTGCAAAATACATGTTCTTTTTACATGACCAAACATGACCCAAGAAAACCCCATACTTTCCAAGAGTTTATAACACACTGTTTGGTCAATTTTATGTCAGAACCATAATGGAAACCAATACCCCAACTATCAACTAAAAGGGCCAAAAATATCGCAATGTTGCTTTCATAAGTGATGACAAACACTTCATCACTTTTACAATCATTTCGAAACATGCGAATTTCAAAATATGGCCATGCTTAGAGACTTAAAAATGTTACCCCTCTCTTACCCAAAAAGGTTGATGGGCTCTCTTCCTATAGCTGGCTTCGTTGATTTGTTTCATTGATAGGTTCCTTTTCAGGTTCTTTCTGGTCCTTCGGTCACTGCTCTGGATGGAGCTCCCAACACGTGGCTCTATGATGCCCATGCTTGTTGCAATGACTGTAAAATTCTTCTTCCTGCAGACCTGCTTGAACTTATTCCTTCCTTGATGTGGATAAGGCTTTTCATGTCTTGTCCTCTTCCTTACTGCCATTCTTTCCAGCACTTGGCAACAACATGGTTATACAAGCCACAAAAAGTACATGGTTTTCTATGCCACAGATTCTGTCATCATTAATCTTCTTGTAATAAAAAATAAAATTATAATAACGAGACCTATTATATCTTTCTTGGTTGTCTCTGATGTGAATATGGCAATAAGAACTTGCCTTAGCTCTTCCTCTACAATGATCACAATCACAGGAATATTGTGATGTGTTTTCAACATCCACTTTCCTTGGTGGTTTCAGCATTGACTTGGATTCTTTGTGTGAAGAAACCCTTGCTTTTGATACCTTCAAACACTCCCCTTAAATATATCCCAATCCTACAAACTGAGGTCTTTGTACAACCTCCAATGGTTGAGTCATTCCTTTGCCATTAACACCAAGTCCTCCTCCTTTATACCCCATCTTGGTAAGGAGTCTCATGTCGCTTCTTGAAATGGGTACCTCCATGCTTCCAACAGAAATAATGTCATGTGAAAAAGAAATTGAAGAATTACCAACACTATTTACCTCAGTTGTTAATTATGAAACAAGTGATATTGTCTTCGCAAAGCCTTCGTTTCACTTCAACTTTTCCAAGGCCTCTTCCATGGCTCATAATTGAAGTTGCAATCTCTGCTTCTACTCTTCTGCTTCTTGTAAAATTATTTTTGATTTAGTGTTCTCCGCTTGAATGATTTTGTTTATCTCTTCATTTGAATGATGAGAAGAAGTATATTAACTCGATGATGGAGATGGAGCATCATCCTCTTCTCTCTCTTTCTGTTTTTTCTCTTTTGCAATTTTCTCCTCATAATCTACGTATATTATATCTACCATGTTTTCCATCCTAAAGAAGGCCTCATAGAGATCTCTATGATCCTCCATTTTCTTTCTTGTTTCACGTTCAATCTATGGTTATCATTCACACTCACAATTCATGTTAGCAAGAAGACTGCTTTGGTACCAAACTTGATCCAAATTTTCTTAGTTATCGAAATTAACCAAGATCTTTTACTTTTGTGATGTTAGAAAAATTGCATGTGAAAGAGTATTAAAATACATATGTGCATAATTTAAAGAAGAGGAAACATAAAAGCAACCATAAAATCAAATAAAACACACAACTTGATAACGAAGTTCACCCAATGTGGGTTACATTGCTGGGCCTAGTGTCAAGAGTGGGGAGGTCATTTCATTAATTGCTGCAAGATGACGATGAATACATGATGTGTTCTTTGTAAATACAAGTAAGAATTCCCTTAAATAGAGTAACATGTCTCTCCATGATACGCTCTTCTATAAGAACTCTCACTCATAAAAGATCTCCTTTACCATGACAAGATAACAATCTCTCACATAAAGCGGCATACAAGGATCCTCTGACAAAGTGGCATACATGGTTCTCAAATCAAATCATCATCTCAGCAAAAATCAAATAATGACATGGCATCAATGCATCTTATACCTCCACTTCTGGGGATGGCTTGAAAATTCACACCTTTGATTAAAAAAATGGACTGCACGTTTGAATTCTTGGTGAAAAATTGTGAAATATGACTGTAAACTTGACCCCTTTCTGACTCAGTCAAATTTGTGATCCCCAGGAATCTCAAAGATTCCTCAAAATATTCTCTTATGGACTGGGTGAAAAATATGCTACTTAGATCAAAAAATGCACCGTGCCATCAAAATCCTGGCGAAAAAACGATTTCAATGAGTATAAACTTGGCATGATTTTAACACCTTCAAAAATCAACGCTCAAGGAATCTTTTAGATTCCACATGATTATGTTATTAAAATATTTTTTGGAATCTAAAATATTCCCCCTAGAATATTTTACAAAATATTCATGTCTCAATAAACGTACCCAGAGGGGGCCCCTTCAGTCTCGACCTCCACTTCGTGCTCTCTCTCTGTTTGGCTCTTGACTCTCCTTCCCTAGGTTCAAATGAGTTCATATAGGAGTGCATTAGTAGATTGTTCAAGACTTTCCTAGCTGACACATTGGTTGGGCCTATGGTTAGGCCGTTGATCCTGTTAGTGCTGTAGGTTTGAAACCCGCTTGTGGCCCGTTAATATACAAAAAGTTTGTTTTGAAGAAAGCCACCATGATTAATTTTGACAAGGGCTGGAAGTAGCGGTAGTCCTTGTCGGGCCAACCAAAGGTTTTTATTATTATTTTAGTGTTTTATTGAGTAACTTGAGTGCCCTTTGAGCTTCCAACAAGTCAGAGAAAAGGAACGATTTGGGTTTTAAGAGGCATACTGAAAATTTGGCTATCATCTCTGCCTATATTCTCATCTTTTTACTGTGTTTTATTTGTTTGCAAATTTATCTGTCATATCTAGCTGTGTTTGCAAATTTAGCTATCATCTTTCGATATGTTCTTGTCTTTTTTTGGCTATCATCTTTGTGTCTATGTTCTCATCTTTTTATTGTGTTTTATTTGTTTGCAAATTTAGCTGTCATCTCTCGGCATGTTCTCGTATTTTTTTTTTTTTTTTTTTTTTTGTTTGCAAATTTAGCTGTCATCTATGTGTATGTTATCATCTTTTTATTGTCTTTTACTATGTTTTTAAAACTAGCCCATTGTTAGGACTCAGAACCATGGTACTCATCAATAGAAGACTTTTACTATTCATTCAGAGGCAGACGTTGTGTAGACCTTTGAGGTATGAAGAACACTGCGGAGCTTAAGAAATTGATTTACCAAGTCTTCGGGTGCTTAAGCTACATTTTGAGGGTTTAATGGAAGCTTACAAATAGTAATATTGTAGACCTTTGAGGTATGAAGAACACCATGAAGCTTAAGAAATTGATGTTAGGGTGCTTAAGAAATTGATCTCAGGGTGCTTAACCTGTGTTTTAAGGGTTTAATGGCAGCTTACAAGTAGTAATATAGAAGGTGAAGTAAAAAACCCCTTTGCTGGTGCATTTTCAGCCATGGGAAGAATGGTAAATTTCTAATGCTGAGTTTCTAAATATTAGGGATACTCCTTTACCATTAACTATCCATATAGCCCATTTAGCTTGTGTTTGAATGTCGAAGGCTTGGTGGGAAACGAAGAAAACGCGTGTGTTGGGATTGAGAAGAATGTGTTAGCCCATTTAGCTTGTGTCTGAATGTTGAAGGCTTGGTGGGCAACGAAGCAAAAGCATGTGCTGGGATTGAGAAGAATGCGTTTTGCACTTATGGGTAATAGAAGAATGAGAAGGATAATGCTTAGATGCTTGCCTATTTGAATTTCCAACCCATGGATAGACAGTTTGACAATTTGAGCGTGGTGAGTTTGATTTCATGATTGCCCTAGTGGTTGTGAAATTGCTTCATTTCTTACATTAATTGTTTGAATACATATGGTAAATTTATTGATGAAGGTAAAATTATCTTACATTTATACTTATGGATGGATCCAATATTATGTTGGAATAAAAAATGCTTTTGTAAATTTATTCGAGAGATAAAGTGGAGATACTCATTTCCAAAACAATATTGATCAGATCGACTTCACTTCTAGTGCTTGTTTAAATGTATTATTTTTTTTAAATATTCAAATACAAAAATGAACAATTTTTAGTTGTTTAGCTACCATTGCAATGAATTGCATTTTATTTTTATTATTTGTAACCATTGGCCCCACCAAAGCTCTGCCACTAAACAACTTCGAATGATTTCTTGGAAGACACGGGGCTTGTGAATAAAAACTGTGCTCTGTGCATAGAAGACAAGAGGTTCATAAATAACAAATGTACATTATTGTGCATGGAAAAGCGGTTGAATATATGAAACAACTGGTTTCTCTCATGAATAACAACTGTGCATTATTGTGCATGGACAAGCAACTGGCTGTGTCAGGCTATGCGGTGTATTCAGAGGGTGAAAGTAGTTGTTAACTAGCGGCCCAACAAACACCACCTAATATACGCCACCTAATATTCATGAGATAAGCAGTTTCCAAGGACTAATAACATTCTACTACCATTTTCCTTAAAACAATGGTCTCTAAACCATATAGAATGAGCAGAAGATCGCTCACTCATGAGACCACTACTTATTGTTGCGGCAGAGAAAAACACACGAAACCAAGAATTCTGCAATGGAGAAAGCCAATGAGACTAATTTTCTTTTAACTAGATGGGATGCATGTTAGCTTTAAGATTCCTTATTTATGTTATTTTTATTTTATTCAAATTCCAAAAATATTTCTTTCTTTCTTTTTAGCTAGATGGAAAACCCTAAAAGAATTTGGATACTAATGGTATAAATGGCAGGCACGACAAAAACCAGATTTCCTTCTATTTGCATGGGAAAACCATCACTATAAATGGGGACAAAGTTGGAATTGGATTTTCCAATTTGCTTGGGCTAGGAATTTATAACCTTTAGCTAAGACCTGCACTCAAATAAAACTAAGAAAGATAGGAAATATAATTAAAAATAAGAAAGAAAAGAAATATAATTAAAGCTTGATTTCTATTTCAGGAGCGAAAATAAAAATCATTACTATGAACATTGGAGGAATCAAGTAGAAGTACAGTTAATGGTGATGGCATTGGAGATGAGAAAATTAAATCTGGTCAATATAGCATTTTATTGTTGTTTTCTTGAAGAGCAGTACACAAGCATTTTATTGTTGTTTTGTTGAAAAGCAGTACGCAAGTTTTTTGTTGTTGTTGAAAATCACTGTGCAGGTCAAAGTAACTGGGGTGGTATGATGGTTTTGCCAAGAATACTAAGGACTATACAGGTAAGAAGGTTAGAAGGCCTGAAAGTCTAGGGAGATATTAAAATGAATGAAGGTGAGTTAGTCATATTACTAGTTAATTGATTTGTTTTGTTTTGAAGTTTTTGATAGTCCTTCCAAAGCCATCAATTTAATTTTTTTCTTGAACATCTATAACTAAATTTTCATTAGTGATGTTAACTCGCTTGTAGCCCATTATAAGTTATGATTTTAAGTTCATTCAAATGAATTCCCCTGCAATAACCCATTGTCATTCATTCAAACAAATTTCTCTTACAATAATAATGGTAGGATGTTGTTACAAAAATATCACAATCAGTTGCAATAATAATGGTAAGATGTTGTTACAAAAATATCACAATCAGTTACATACAAAATATGTAAACCCAATTATGTAATGAATACACAAATCATGTACAACGCTGCCCAAATCTGCCCAGTTTCAATATTTTATTTAGAAATTATTGTTGAATATTTTTATCATTACATCTATTTATGATAAAACAATGAGAATTGTCCATAAACTTGTAACAATAAGAAATTTATGATAAAAGAACTAAAACTATCCCTCAAGCTATTGGAAAATTGATAATAAATTCCTTAGAGACTCTAACCCTTCAAATTTTATTTTTTTTTAATTTTTTGGCAAATTTGTAAGACTCGCAACTCAGTACACTTTGGGAGCAAAATAGTAGGGCAGTGGCTGAAAAATATAAAAGAGAAGTAAAAAAAAAAAAAAGATAGGATACCCGCATTCATGATGCAAAATTTCATTTGTTGTAGCCTTTATCTAGCTTTTCTGCACTAGTTGTGCGCCTCTCGCTAGTTTTTATTTATGAAAGATTGCAACCTTTGTCCAACTTTTCTGTGGTATCTTATGGGAAGCTACCAACTATTGCTTTCTACAAGTTTTTGTCTTTTTTGTGGCAGCTACTGGTTAGTGACTGCAACACATTTTCAACGATTGCAACAAATTTTCAGTGACAATTTTTGGTCACATTTTCTGTGGCAATTTTGGTTAGCTACTATAACACATTTTCTTCTAGGTTTTCTTCAGCTATTGAAACACATTTTCTAGGCCTTTTTCTACATTGTTTCTACAGGAAGAGACGACAATAGAATGAATTATTTCATCTGGAAGAGAAAGAGGATGAGGACGATGGGGAATGAATTATATTTTCAGGAAGTGAAAGAGGGCATTGTGATATAGGTCAATATAGCGTGAAACTAACACGTGTTATACAATATCTAGCATCAACAAATAAATGAAAAATAATGGGAAGCAAAAAATGTCGTTTGTTGGGGCCTGACCTAGGTTCAGAGTTAATTAGCCAAACAAATCCCCGTACTATTGGCCCTTTCTGCAATAGTTCGCGGAGAGCAGATTGAGGTCTCACCCAAAGTAGTATGGGAGGGTGATAGAACCAGGTTTCCGCACCCTTGAGATTTCTAAAAGGTTCGATTGGTCTCACTGTCTGTCCCTGCGCACTTCCTTGTTCCTCATGCCCTAAAACACTACCTTCGTGCAACCCTAACCAAGGGTTGTGGAGCTTCTGCGCTGCTAGAGCCGCGCTCTGCGCTATTACTCGAGATCTTACTTATCTTCCTATACCAGTTAATTACCTTCGCGTACTTGGATGTCTTACATTATAATTAGTTATAAAAAACATTCATATAAGTTTGCGCAACAAATAAACATTATACTTGCAAATTATACCCAATCATATATTAAAACAGGAAAAGATGCATAGAAATATGGTAAACTTCTCTTTATTGATTCTTCCAATGGTTATAGACTCAACCTGCCCTGCGCACTCAGCTGCAGGGGTCCGCGCACTCAGCTGTGGACTACTAGGCCTCTGTGCACTCAACCGTAGAGCTTTCCCCTACTCTACAATCCAAAGACACACTTTACACTTTTACTCAATCACTTACAATTCTCATGATCCTATGCCTCTTTTCCTACACTTAGAGCCTCACTCTATTAAGCCGACATTACAGTACAAAACGATGGCGGACAACCTTGTGACTCTATCATAATTTTGCGCTCCACACCCATACTTCATGGAGCTTTTACAAAAATATTTGGTCAAAACTTGGGCTTTAAGCCCCAAAACATGCCTTGGGGGGATTCCATGCCCAACAGGCCCCCAACACAAACATCATGACTCGCCCTTGAGTCACTCTGTCAGCGCGGAGATCTTCGCGTGAAGTCCTTCCAACTATGCTTGAACTGCTGCAAGGTCAGCAACGCACTGAGCTGCTGCCCGTTGGATCTACTGCATGCACTGTTCTGAGATTGTGGTGTCAGAAGTGCTTACATGCATTTGTTTATAGTCCCGCGCCTTCTTCTGGATCCTTGGAGCACGAAGACTGTGCTTTTGTCAGCTAGTCAGATAGTCGGGCCACCCTTGTAGAGCTTTAATCGGCTGCCATTAACTTTAACTGGGAAAGGCTCTCCATTTAGTTTGACTAGCTGTACCTCGCCTCTATCTGTGACCTCCTTAACAATGTATGGTCCCAGCCAATGCATTCTAAACTTTCCCGGGAATTTATCAAACTTACTGTCATACAACAACACTAAGTCATTTATCTTGAAGGTGCGCAACTTAATATGGAGATCGTGCTAGGTCTTCTCATGTTGCTTTTGCACCTGCTGATGAAAGCCATCCAGGAACCATTCCTCCTCAAGTTCTTCCAATTTCGCAAGTCTTTCTTCTAGGGCTTCGCGGTCCATCATATCAGTGAGCGCTGCTTTGCGCATACTAGGTACAATATACTCCATTGGCATGACAACTTCCACGCCATAAACCAATCGGAAAGGTGTCTGTCCTGGCAACAGAACCATTTGTTGGCTTGTTGGGGCTTGACCCAAGTTTGGAGTTAATTAGCCAAACAAATCCCTGTACCACTGGCCCTTTCGGCAATAGTTCGCAGAGCACGGACTGAGGTCTCACTTGAAGTAGTATGGGAGGGTGCTAGAACCAGGTTTCCACACCCTTGAGATGTATGAGAGGTTCGACTAGTCTCACTGTCTGTCCTTGCGAGCAGGTCACTTCGTGCACTTTCCTGTTCCTCACACCCTGATACACTGCCTTTGTGCAACCCTAACCAGGGGTTGTGGAGCTTCCGCACTGCTAGAGCCGCGCTCTATGCTATTACTAGAGATCTTACTTATATTCCTATACCAGTTAATTACCTTCGCGTACTTGGATGTCTCACATTATAATTAGTTATACAAAACATTCATATAAGTTCGTGCATCAAATAAACAATATACTTGCAAATTATACCAAATCATATATTAAAACAGGAAAAGATGCACAAAAATATGGTAAAATTCTCTTTATTGATTCTTCCAACGGTTACAGACTCGACCTACCCTGCGCACTCAGTTGCAGGGGTTTGCGCACTCAACTGCGGACTACGAGGCCTCTGCACACTCAGCTGCAGAGCCTTCCCCTACTCTATGACCCAAAGACACACTTTACACTTTTACTCAATCACTTAGACTTCTCATGCTCCTATGCCTCTTTTCCTACACTTAGAGCTTCACTCCATTTATACAATCCCATGGTCCGTGGACCATGGGTAGGTCTATTAAGCCGACATTACATTACAAAACGAGGGCGGACAACCATGTGACTCTATCATAATTTCGCACTCCGCGCCCACAATTCACAGAGCTTTTACAAAAATATTTGGTCAAAACTTGGGCTTTAATCCCCAAAACATGCCTTGGGGGGATTCCATTCCCAACAGGCCCCCAACACAAACACCGTAACTCGCCCTCAAGTCACTCTGTCGATGCAGAGATCTTCGCGCAGAGTCTTTCCAATTCTGCTCGAACTGCTGCAAGGTCAGTAGCATACTAAGCTGCTGCCTACTGGATCTATTACATGCATTGTTCCGAGACCGCGGTGTCGGAAGTACTTCTCTACATCTGTGCCTGTATCCCCTACATATGTGTGAGTTTGCCTTCAATTTCTACTATGATGGTGAAGGCCTCGTCGATCTAATGCTGAATGCATGCCTTCAAGACTTTTTCCTTATGTTGAGTCGCGTCCACCTGTTCTTTTAGCACTTTGGTCTGTTGCATCTGTGCGAGCCTCTGAGTGAGGGCCATCGTCTGCGTAGTTCCTTTGACGCTCTCATACTGCTATTGGAGTTCTTGCACTTCTGTCTCTAAGCGTTGGATGTTGGGGTCCTCCTACAGACTTGTGAGGACCTCAAATGACTCTTCTAACATGTTGGTACAGTCTCACACTGCACTGCCAATCTCGTCCAGTCTCGCTGTTATAGCGCTAGCATGCAATTCTTTGACTTTCGGTGGGGTGGACGACTATGCCTTTAACCGCAACTTGGCGATCTGAAGGTTTAGCTCTAGCTGAACCTTTGTCATTTTCTCCTGCACCTCGTACCCCTGCTGGTGTGTTTGTTGGGTTGGTGAGCTCTGGGACGCTTTGGAAAGCTTCATCTAGTACTTGTAAGAGCTGTCGATTCTACGACACCACTTCATCGCACTGCAAGCTCAACTATTCCATGTTGATTTTCTGCTCACTAAGGACTTGCAGTGCTCAACTTTCCCTAGCTCGTAGTTCTGCAGTTATCCCATCTTGTAGAACGTATAAGGTCTCCCACGAGAGTGCAACCATGTTGATGCTGAGACCCTTTAGTGCACTAACCGTAGGCCTGTCGGCCTCATTTGTTGTCACTAGTGCCCCTTCTGGCAGAACTACGGTATTCGTCACCCGAGCACACAACATCTATTTTGCTACCGTTGTTCTGACTGCGAGGCTGGTTGAAAGGGTACCAACTGGAGGAGGGTGCACCTGCAACTCCTACAGCTGCACTCTCAGGGTCCCCAACACAATATAGTTCTCCTACATAAAACTTTGGAGGGCCTTGGAGGTGACATCGCGCATTGTCTCACCGATGTCGTGCAAATCACCCTTGGTTAGGGTGATCGGGTCAATAGACAAATTCGATGCCTTGACCTTCTTGCGCGGCCCTATCCACGCGATTGAGTGCTGGCTCTTCAATTGTGTTGACTTGGTTTGCGGGTCCATGCCTCCCTCTTCTTCCTCTACTTCCCGCCCATGCGAAGGCGACGTTTGGCCCTCGCGTGCCTTCGTGGCTGCCTCCTGTACTGCTACTGCTGCAACCTTTTCTTGTTCAGTTGCTGTCTGTGCACGTCCTGTGCCACCCATGCTTCTACTACCGCTGCCTCCTTCATTCTATTTTCTGCCAACTGTGCAATGTGCAGTTTGGCCTCTTCTTTCTTCCTTTGTGCTGTCCACTTCTCTATCTCTGCAATGTCTGGAGCGCGCCACTTCGGAGGCCTTTTCTCCAGTACATTAAAGATGACATTGTCCGTGGCTACAAAGGGTAGCTTTCTCCATTGTTTGGCCAGGTCCTTGCACGCTATGATGTATATGCTATGGATGTTTGCTTTAAATTCTGCAAAAATCTATAGGTTGTTGTAGACAGTGGGTGACAACCACGGCTTGCGGTTGATCCCCATTCTGAGGTTCATCTCCATGAACACCTAGAATATCTTACTATCGTTGATCCTATTTGCATCCTTTGTGGCCCAGAGTAAAGTGTACTTCGTGGCCTCCGACAGATCCCTGTCAATTGTGGGGAATTGACTATCTTCCAGCAATTCCCTTGCCATGAGTACTATGGATAGTAGAAGCCATGCATAGTGGAACTTTTGCTCTGTACCTGAGCTTCGCAACAATTCTCTAAGAATTCCTTGCAGAGGAACTTGGACCAGTTAAATTGGACCGCCTCCACACACTGTTTAGCAAGTGCTACCACCGGCGCGGGTACCTCGTACGCGCGGCACTTAAGCATAACCTTACCGGCCAGTATTTGGGTCACCACTCTCACTACTTTATCGTTGATGTTGGATATGGCATAACCCGTTTTCTTCTTCGCCAGCTTGTATTTCTTCTTCATGGCCTCCGCGATGGCCAAGTCACTACTCTTTCCTTCTGAGATGTTTGTGGGGTCCTCTCCTTTGCATGGAAGCCAGAAATGCGGTGAATCAAGTCTGCCGTGATGGGGATTGGCTCCTCCAGCCACAAACACCTATCATGCACCAGGCATAGCAACTACCTGATGACGAAAATTGTTATTGGAGCGCAGTGGAAATGTAGCACCCAGAGCATGTTAAGTAGCTCGACCTTTTCCACTCCGCGCAACCACTTTCGTGGCTTTAATTATGTAACCCCCGCCACGGTGTTCTGCTTGGGCTTCATGAGGTGTGAGCTCTGAAGGTGAGGGAACTTTTCATGGTCAGCGAGGTCCTAATATTAAAATTTAAGCTCGGCACTCGTTCCAGGTGCGTGCCCTCAAAAATAATATTGTCTGGGAGGAGCAGGGTCTGGAGCGAGCTCTTGGCCTCATCAAGGTCCTTGGGCACTTTAGCCTTCCCTTTCCGTGGGGAGACATAAGCGGGCAACTTTGTTGGGGGATGCGTAGGCTCAGTTTCCTCCGCCATGCCTTTCTCCTTGTCCTCTTCGATGATAAGGTCCTCTAGGTCTTCTTCTTCTTCATTGGTCTCTATGGTGACAACTTTCCCCTTGTCTTCCATTGACATCTTGGTGCGCAACGGGTTCTGCCATCGCTTGTTTATCCTTCTTTGGTCTTAGCGTGCGCGGTGATTTCGAGATTTTTGCCAAAATCTCGGCACCTTCCAGAGAATCCCCCAAACTCAGGGCCTACGCGGCCTCTTTGGCGGTCATTTATGTTATTTCCATAACTTCCTCAGTTACTACCATTGTGTCCATCCAGAAATCTATCACTTGTGAACTCAAGGAATCAATCAATGCTTAACACAAAACAAACAGGGCTTTGCTCAATAGCTCAGTTCGCAAATGACCAAGTGTTGTTTGTTGGGCAGCCCCTTCTAATTTAGAGTGCTTTTTGAATTTGAATTTGATCGTTGCCCCCAAATCCGGTTCATTAATGCTCCCTTGGTGGTAGATTTTCCCAAATCTTGCCCATAAATCGCGTCTTAAATGCCTGTTGCCCGCTCCATTTGGTCTCAAGTCGAGCATCCCATCGTGAATAGTGACTTCAATGGTCACTTTCTAGCCAACCCACATGGCAGCACAGCCACCCGTGCACGGTTGTGGACCTTGTGACTCTTTTCTTTTGCGTGCAACTCCAACATTGCGTAGCTCCTGAGCATAATAGGTTATAGTCCCGTGCTTCCTTTCAACTGCCTAGAGCGCTAAGATTGTACTTCCCTCGGCTAGTCAGGTGGTCGCACCACATGTGTAAAGTTTCATCCTATCATCCATCATGTTTCCTGGAAAATACCCACCTTTTATTGTTATGGGTGGCATCACGCACTTTATCATCTGCAATGCGCTACCCTGGTCGATTTACGTAGTAATGTGCAGTCCAAGCCAAGGCATTAGACTGTTCAATTTGGAGCGATAGGCCTCAAATTTTTCATCGTGATTGTGCGCATATTGCCTTATCATTGTGGTTTTTTTACCGAGAAAATATTCCTTTATCTCGTCCTCCAGCTTCTTGACTTCCACGTCTACCAGAGCGATTTTCTTCCTTAATCGTACCCTTTCTTCTTCAAGTTCTTGGAGCCTAGAATTTCCCTGTTTGATTTCTTCTTCCAAGGTTCTGCGAACCGTCGTATCTATCGGTGCTATCATGTGTGGTCTAAGCTTTTCATGTACTATAGGGCTTACAATGTTTGCTTTATACTCCAGCCCTGGCGGTCCTTGCGTGGTCAGGTTCTTGCACACAGTCCTATAAGCCCATAGAATTGCTGGTATGCGCAGGTCCCAGTCAGTTCGCTTCGCATTGTGGACCTTGTTCAACGCTTCGCATACTTTGTTAAAGGCTTTTGCATGGATATCCTTCTGCGCACTTGGTCTTTCCATACTTCGTGGTCCCAACCAAAGGGGTCGTTCACGCCATTTCCTTACCCACACCTACTTACTGATCATGTCTCCTACTGCAAGGACTGTGTGCATTCATGTAGGTTTCGCACCATATGTCCGTATCCACCTGGATAGATGGGTGTGCGGGACGTTTTGTCCGACAATCTTGTCTGTTAATATCATCAGAGGCTTCCCAAAATGTGTGCACATCATTCTTCTATAGTCACGCCAGTCCTCAAAACTTCTTTGGTATGTACCCCACCATCTTATGGGTGCAGCTCATAGTACCCATTTCAGAGCATTGAAGCGCTACTGTTCTGGTACCTTTCCTTCAAATTTGTTCAGGAAGTCATCCACCTCGCTTAACCCGTCATACGTAGAAAAATCTATTACCTCTGTTGCTACGCAACGCAGTGACCTCGTCATCATGCTACAGTTGAGCATGGTTACCTCGTGTAACCGGTTCTGCCATCGTTTTATCTCCTCATCAGAATCTGATGTGCAGGAACTTTCACGCTCCCATGATATTTGGCCATCCGCAATTGGATTTACCCAGTCTTGCTCCCACGCAGTTATCTTGTAGATGTAGTCCAGATCATCGTCACTGTCATAGTCACACGTTGTCTCTGTGTAACGCGATCCTTCTGCAGGGTCTAAAGGTACCACTACGCGCAGAGACTTTTTCTCAAAGATCATCTTGTGCTTCTTTAGTTTTATCACTCCATTCATGTCAGTGGCCCAATCTATTCATAATAGTGTGGGGTAGGGATTGTTGTCATCAACAATCTCTATCACTTCGAAATCTGCCAGTGCGCTTTCTCCTTCAATATCTACTGTGATTCCCTGCAGTCTCTTCATAGGTAGGATATCTTGCTGGTTCACCATTCTCAGTTGGATAAGAGACCATTACAGCGCAGGCCTACCCACACGCTCCCATGTCTGCTTTGGCAGGACGTTCACGTCCGATCCTAGATCTAGAATCACTTGGTCCATCTCATATTCCCCAATTTGTGCGGTTAATCTCATCTCCCTTCTTGTTCGCGTCATGTGCTTCCTGAGCTTCTGGACTATGCACGGTTCTCCTGGCACGGTCCTAGCGCATCTAGTTATGAGTTCTTGCAGCCCGTTTACAGTCTTGCTGTCGTGCAACAGCTTCATGCATGTCTCCAAGAATGTAGTGAGCACCGATGGTTCCATTTCCATTTCCAGCTCCAGTCTGTCTTTACTTCCTGAAGTGGAGGCATCAATAAAGCTCCTATTAACTTCCATGAAGGTCTCCTTAGCGCGCTCCAAATCAAATTTTGGTTCCTTCGTTGGAGCTTTGCGAACCCAGGTAATTTCTTCAGGCTGCTTGCCTTTGTCATCTCCTGTCGTAATTCCACTCCGGAGCATGATATTTACATTAGGGTCTTCCTTGCATGGCTCAGACCTCATCATTTGCAGGTTCTGAGTTGGGGGAGGTTGGAGTGCTCCTTTATCTTGCAGCCTCGCTATGAGTGTGGGACAATCCTCCGTCTCATGATCAAACAACGTATAATACAATCATGATGGTCGTGTTGGATTTGTACAATCACAGGAATAATGCCCTTTCCCTCTGCAATTGTAACATATCAGTTGTCTACGACCTCTTCTTGGTCCCCCTTCACCTCGGCCTCGTTCGCGCCCTTGAAATCCGGTGCACGCCATTCCTGCGTTTTGATCGAGGGGCCGTGTTTCGGCCTGAACTCTGTAGGTAGGAGTTCGATCCATCATCAACTCATAACTTCTACATGTGCGCTCATCATGTCCCACTGACCTACAGAATTTACAGAACAACTGCTGTGAATTCTACGTATACTTCTGTAATAGATGGCAATTATCTGTAGCATGCTTTCCTCCTATCTGACAAATCTCGCACCATAGTGCAGGCACCACGCTTGGTCCTACTTGTGCCTCTAGTCTTAGTGGTATTGGCCCTCCTTTGGAAGGTAATTCGCAAACATCGAGTAGTGGTCCTTGTCGTGCCCCTGGCCCTTGCATTTTACGCACCATACCTCATCGCGCATCTCTGGGTGGGTTGTCCTGTCTTGTTTCAAACTTTGCATCTCAAGGCACAAGTTTTTCAACTACGTGTGAATCTATTGAACACCCAAGTTGGGATCTTGTATTGGGGTCTCATTCAATCTCATCGGGACCTCTAAGGCCTCGGCCTGAGTGCTTAGCCTATGTTGTGATAACGCGTTCCATAAATGCAGCGTTAATGATGCTACAAACAATTCACGATGTTTCCCATCTGTTAACGTCATGTTCGCTTCACGAATTCTGCACTTCTGTCTTTGATCCAAATCCCACGGGGTCTCGCCTGGTAGCGTTGTGATTTCCTTGAACCCAATGATCGACTGTGCCTCTGACTTTGGGCTACTAAATTCTTTTTTTAGCGCAACTTGGATATCCGCGATGCCCACATTCGAATTGTCATTGGAATGCTTAATTTACCAGGTCAGCGTGCGATCCTGCATAGCACTGACCAATGTTGCCTTCTTTATATTGTCATCCGTGACTCCCTGTGCTTCCCATACAGGTTTTATCATGAACCAGAACTAGTTCGGATCTTCATTCCCTACTCCCTTGAACACTGGTAGCTTTATCACGATTGCCACACTTCTTCGCGGTGGTGGTGGAGGTGGTATGGGCGAAGATGGGGGTGAACACAGTGAAATTGATGGTGGTGTGGGTGGGGGTGGTATGCGCGGAATTCTCTGCCTTATCAAATTGATCACACTTCTTGGCGAGACCTTCACGATCTCTTCTTCACCCCCTCGCTAAGCAAGGGGCTAGTTTCTAGTTCCGTGCTACCTTCATTTCTGTAGATTCTCCCACTTCGTGTAGCCCCAAACATCAATTTATTCGCATAACCTGTTTTTCACACAATATCATTTTCATCCAAGTGTTCAAATATGTAACGTACTTACCTCGCGGTCCTTTGAGGAAGCGTCGTTTTGCCTCGCTATAACTGACTGAAGTATCTACTGAGAATTCGATGATGAATCCTCGTATGATTCAATCGAGCTAGTGATCGACAACGCGTGCGATCTTATCTTCTAATACTTCCAGTCTACGCACCAATTCTGGAGTCCACACAATAGCTTTGTTGAGTTTACACCTTCCTTTGCTATCTGCTAGCTTCACTATCCACTCGTATAACTCAGTGGGGAAGGATGCGAAGAAACTTTCGTGGATCTTTGTATATAAGTAGCAGTATAACCACTCTTCCTTTGATAGTCGCAGATTCTTGTTTTCCTGTGCCACGAATTTGTGAATCTTCCTTTCCAACCAATCTTCAATTCCTTTCTTTGTCGGATTCCAATGATACGACATCAGACATCTTTATGCAGATCGTGGTCCCAGCAACAAAGCCATTTGTTGGCTTGTTGGGGCCTAACCTGGGTTCGAAGTTAATTAGCCAAACAAATCCCTATACTACTGGCCCTTTCGGCAATAGTTTGCGGAGCGCGGACTGAGGTCTCACCCGAAGTAGTATGGGAGGGTGCTAGAACCAGGTTTCCGCACCCTTGAGACGTCTGAGAGGTTCGACTGGTCACACTATTTGTCACTATTCTTAGGTCACTTTGTGCACTTCCCTATTCTTCACACCTTGATACACTACCTTCGTGTAGCCCTAACCAAGGGTTGTGGAGCTTGTGCGCTGCTAGAGCCGTGCTCTGCACTATTACCGGAGATCTTACTTATTTTCCTATACCATTTAATTACCTTCGTGTACTTGGATGTCTTACGTGATAATTAGTTATACAAAACATCCATATAAGTTCGCGTAGCAAATAAATAGTATACTTGCAAATTATACCCAATCATATATTAAAACATGAAAAGATGCACAAAAATATGGTAAACTTCTCTTTATTGATTCTTCCAATGGTTACAGACTCAACCTACCCTGCGCACTCAGCTGCATGGGTCCACGAACTCAGTTGTGGACTACTAGGCCTCTGCGCACTTAGCTGCAGAGCCTTCCCCTACTCTACAACCCAAAGAAACACTTTACACTTTTACTCAATCACTTAGACTTCTCATGCTCCTATGTCTCTTTTCCTACACTTAGAGCCTCGCTCTATTTATACAATCCCATGGTCCACGGACCATGGGTAGGTATATTAAGCCAAAATTACATTACAAAACAAGAGTGGACAACCCTGTGACTCTATCATAATTTCACGCTCCATGTCCACAATTCGCGGAGCTTTTACAAAAAGATTTGGTCAAAAGTTGGGCTTTAAGCCCCAAAACATGTCTTGGGGGGATTCCTTGCCCAACATCATCTTACATGAACTCAAGAACTCGACTAAACCATTAAAATTTATTAAATTTTTGAATATACATGATCTGTGTAAACTTTGGATTGCAATGTACCTTCCATTTAGACTTTGGATAAATTCCTTTTCTTCGCATGACAACTACTTTGGATAAAACAATAGAGACCAAAACAAGCGAGCAATAAAACTTTGCATAGAAAATTTAAGCGGAAAATAAAACTTTGCATAAAAAGTTTAAGGCAAAAATAAGATGTTAAGGGAGAAATAAAACTTTGGATAAAAAAATTAAGCTCGCAATAAGACCTCGAATATTATTGCCCAATCAAATCATTTTCGTCTATTATTTAATGAAATATAATTATTTTGTCAAGTTAATGCATCTGCTAATATATAGTTTTGAGAGCTCAATGCCAGAATTAATAGATGGTTAACCGTTTATCAATCACAATAGTCCCTTCTTTATCGTAGGCAAGGGCTAATAAGGTCTTTGTTTGAATAGCCATGTGATTCATATAACTTTATATATGGTATTTTATAACCATATTGATTTTAAAAATAACCACATGCCACTTTATGTTTTTGACAAGTTACCCCATATCAAATTTTGACTTTTATATGAGGTTTGACACTCAAACAGATTCGTTGGTTTTGATTTTTTTTTATATGATTTTTAATAACCATTTTTCAAGCATTTATAACATTGTTATATATATATATATATATATTTTTGTTTTTAATGAGAATTGAATTTTTAATATGTATGTTTTTTTTGTCTTTTGTGTAGGACTAGGAGGCCAATGTTGGTGCACCACATGTCGGTGATTTATTGGTCATTTAGTTTCCTCGTAAGCAAAGTGGGTCTCACATATTTATGTAACTTGAAAACTTTTGATGATAATAAGTTGGTTATACGGACTTGGATTTGAGTCTCATATGCGCCACCGGAATCGAATTGACGAGCTCTTCAACTTGATTCCAATATTGTTGAGATTCAAGAACTTAAAAAATTGAGCCTTTCTAGAGCCACCTTTTAATTTATGAGTATTTATCTGGATCAAATGACCACTTTAGAGGCTAGGAAAAGTGTCGGGCTATCCTTTATAATATCTTTTAGGTCTGGGGCTATGCTGGGATTCTTGCTTGCTACCAATGAGATTTTGGTGTTGTCGATTTCCATTAACATTTTCAATATCTATGATGGAGATGAATGGGAGTTCTATGGGTGAGAAGATTAATCAAAACACACAAGATCAAAGATTATCCTTACAACCTATTTGTGACTTTTTCTTAGTTTTAATCGTATGGAGTGATAGAATAACTCTCCACATGTACTAGCATAATGAAGAGCATTGTTCTTTTTTATTTGTTTCTAAGAAACCTGTTATTTTTAACACTTGAACATAATAGTTTTATTTGCTTCATATAGTACATAAAAGCCCATCATTACACCAACATAGAATTAGAATATATTTTCACGATATTGTCAACTCTAGTAACTCTTTCTTTGTGGAAATGTCCCATAGGAGGCGTAAAGTGATTGTTATGATAACCTGACCAACCCTATTTTAAAAAATGAACTTAATTTATAATGGTTCCACATGCCATCATTTGGCCTCTGTGGATGTAATTGAATTTGATGGTTTCATGCATTTATTGTTTTTCTTGTCATGCACATCTAAGTTATAGTTGATAAT
This sequence comes from Pinus taeda, assembly GCA_000404065.3. NCBI lineage: Eukaryota > Viridiplantae > Streptophyta > Pinopsida > Pinales > Pinaceae > Pinus > Pinus taeda. Next base: position 32,174 of record APFE031187499.1, read on the forward strand.
GTTGGTGATAATATTGGAGATGCTAGTTGGCATGGGCTTAGACTTATTTGGATCCTATGTTGAACATTTCTAAGCTACTCTAGGCATGGCATCCATCTTATCATTTGGTAATAATCATGGTTTCACTGCCATGTGTTATATGTTGCCTATTAGTTCAATGGTTATTGTGATATACTTAATTACAACATTATATGCCACAAACTTCTTTGAAATCAAGGTGATAAGGTCATTGAACCTACTTTATTTTATTTAATATGGAATACATATCCCTAGTAAACTTGCTAGGTACTTCCCCTTACATTGAGGATGGTACCTAGGGTAAATTAGTTTTGTTAAAAGCTAAAGGATTTGTCAATATAGGGCTCAAGGTCATTACAAAAATATACTTGCTAAAAGCTCAACATGCCAGCCACAAGAATTGAACATGGGTGGAGAGGATAACAATCATTCCTCCCTGCCAATGGAGCTAGATCTAATTAACATTAAGTACATTGAAACTACTATAAAATAAAAAATTGATTATCTTTTTTGTGCTTATGACTATTTCCATTGCTACTGTAAGTTTTATAAGATTACCATCAACCTTCTCCATCTACAATTTTGGTTTTGTGAAAGTAATGGTCTTACAAAGGGAGCATTTGAGGGGAGACTCTTCTAAATTAACACAAGCAATGTAAATTAATCTCTCAATTTTAATATGATGAGAATTTTAAAAAGGAATATGATTTATACTATGTTCATATAGTTTGATTAATTTTACCAAGACATGTTTTTTAACGGAAGAGGAGAATTTTAGTTATGAAATATTATTAATAAACAAAAGGTACATCCTACTAAAGTTTATGAAAACAAATTTTGGAAAAATAAAACATGGGTGTTTTTGAACACGAGCCCAATTAGGTTCTATATGACTAGTTTCCTCAAATTCGTTACCATTTGAGATATTTTATGGGTTCTTTGGAGCCCTATTTTGCATATTGCGTGAGCAAACGGTTTTGTAATTTTACATAAAATCCCAATCACCAAAAAGATTGGAACGAGTTTTTCCTTAGCAAATTCATGGCAAGGATATCCCTCTTATCAAGCAAGAAAATTATGAGTTTATTAATTGCCTCAAAACTCTATAAATTGCAATCTCTGTGATGAGAGGAGAGATCAGAGGTCAAGGATCAATATTATTTTCTAATTGTTGCTACTGATTGAAGAAGAAAACTTTGTTTTTTTATTGAATGCAATGACTGTTACGGTGCAATTATTAATGTGATTGGCGATTCCAGTCTTATGATTTGAAGTTTTAAGCATCTCACACTCATTGGGAGGGCCCCTCGAGGATGTGTGAGAGATGGTATAGTTGTCTTTTATTATTATTTTTCAATTTCTTATGCTTTTCAATTAGATAAGAATTTTCCTCCTTCAATTGTTCAATTTATTTAGATGTTCAGTTTCATGTTAATGCTCTATTTTTTAAACTAAAATTGCACTCATTTTTCCTTATTTCAAATTGTCTTTTAAGCTTAAGTCTCACATTTATGTTGGATATGATATGATTGACTTTGGTTTAGATTGCACACATCAATAATCTTTTTGAGGCTTCCATAATTATTATTTAGTTGCTCTTCATTTGCTATACTCTAGAATAGTTTTTTATTTCAAAGTCTTGTAGTCTTTAGGTCAACTTTACTTTCACGAATTGATAGACTTAGTTTTCTTTCGAGGTTGTTTAGATTAAATTTCTCTTCAAAACAAAATAGAATAATATTTCTTTCCAAGTCCATAGAATAATATTGTTTTTCAAGTTCACTAGAATTTCCATTATTAGAATAGACCTTGAAGTCCTTTCTTTAGAATAAATTTTCTTTGAATTCATTTCCAAGTCTTGGGTTGGAATTTAGAAAAAACATGTGCAATTAGTCATAGATAGATTTTCATTACATTTTTGCGTCTTTTTTATTTTCTTTGAATTGAAAGTAAATTTCCTAGCACATACAGTGCATGTATATTTTGCAAGCTCACGTACTCGTATTGACATATAAATGCAAGTAATTTAACAGTCAACTAAATTACCCAATAACTTCTTCAAGACTCCATAAAAAAATTCTAATACCTTTGCAAAATGTTTCCAAGATAAGTCTACATTGTTCTCTTCAATCTTCCTTTACAAAAAGTTTAGGTTTGTTTCGACAAGAATTTTTTGGCTCCTCCAACAAGACATGCCTTCAAGTGTTCATCTTTAACTATGCTCCAAGGATGATTGCTCCAAAATTTTATGTATAGTTCTAGCTTCAAGATCTCCACAACACATCCTCTACAATCTACTCCAAGAAGGTCTTCAACTCAAATTCAAGGATGATCTTCAATACTACTCCAACTTGAATGCTTCAAGAAATGTTTGAACATTGGTCTCAACTCAACTCAAAAGTAGCAACGAATATTCTTAGAATCAAGTTTCAAAGTCTGGTTCAAAGATTACTTTAATTTAGGCTCATAGACTGCTTCAAGAATTCATCCAAGGGTTCTTGATCTAGGGTATGCTTCAAGTCTCCACAAGGTATGTTCTCAAGAAGCTTTCCAAATCTAGAATAACTTTAAGGACTGTCACAAAACTCTAACCAAAATACAACACATTCTTGTACATTAATTTTTCTACAACATTCACTCTTCAAATCACAAGGTTTCTTCAATTAGGTCGGTTTCAGATCAAGCAGTTCTGCTAATGTCTGATTGCACAAAAAAACCTTTAACTACTATTCCAATGATGAATTCAAGGAATTCAAATCTCTATTCCAAATAATCTTCAAAATACCCTAAAAAATTGCTCCAAGGATGTCCTCCACAAGATTGATCCAATATGTTCAAGAACCACCGCTTCTTTCAAGTCAAAATCTACTTTAATAAGCCCTAAGATTTGCAAATATTTTCTCCACAAGTTTGAGTATTGTTCAAGGATATTTATCTCTGAACTGAGCTACATAAGAATTGAAGTTTTTGATCTATTCCTTGTTATGCTCCTTGATCTAGTCCTTGTTGATGAGTTGTGAACTTCTCTTTCTTGCCTGAGATATGAATCCCTCTATTTATTCTTGATTGAGATGGATCGCTAGAATGTGGAGCCAATAATTCTATTTATACTTGTTCGATCATGATGAAGGGACACGTCTTATGGAGATTCAACCTATGCATGTTGGATCTGACCTGTGGTCTTCTTATTTCAAATATTCATGTACTTCAAATTAAAATTAGACATATTTGTTATCTTTCCAATTAAAGCAAAACTAATCAGAATTGTCCTTTACTACTTCCATTATATCATAGATGTTTAACTTGGTTCTACAATGAACATTATAGACTGAAACAAAACTAATACTTCATAGATTAAATAACATAATATCTATATAAATAGATCTTCACCTCTATGACAAATAAATATGCTAGAATTTAATAAGCATTCATATTGATTGACATTGATTGGTGTAGTGTGCTACTATAATTTTTGTAAAGAATTCATTGTTCCCGAGAAGTTGATATGAGATGGTTACGATACTACAATAATATAAATTATTGTCCACATGCTAAGGCTCCATGATCAAGGACCAAGCCTTCAACTAGATGAGTATCTATGTCGAACTTATGCCTCATATGCATACTCTTCACCATAAATAGATCAATGGATTAATGAGGATGGTTGTCTCAAGCATATCAACAGTTAGTGAACATGTTAAACCTTTGCTATGAGGATGGATTCCAAAACAGTTCGCTTAGTGCATCCTTATGTCATAAGCATATATTCCATTCATTGAATCATTCTCATTATTACTTTTAGAATTTCTTGTTCTTGACATACGACCTGATAAAGGGTTACTTCATGAAGACTCATGAGACATGCAACCTATCAAGGATGCTTGCTTTGACATCAATGAAAATACTTCAACAATCTTCCCCTTTGTCATTGATTACAATATTCTCCCCCTTTGACATCAAATGGGGTGCTTCCCCTATCATATTCTCCTTTTTGCTTCCTCTTTGTTTGGAGGCTAGAATATATATCAATTCAATTAAATAAACATCTCATGAATAATTTGTGGCTTTTGTAGTGGTTAATGTTGGGTTGTGTTATATTCTTTCCACGATTAGCTACCCTAGTTAACTAGGGGTTAGAGCACCCCCCTTCGTTACGCTGACTGCACATCGAGGGGTGGGGGGGGGGTCACAGGGGAGGTGACAACCCACCCTATATGGGAGGTTTGAGGGGGGGGGCAGAGCCCCCCCTTCGTTGCGCCAACTGCGCAGCAAGGGGGGTTTGAGGGGGGTGGTTAGCCCACTTCTACAGGGTCTGGGGCAGCGCCCCAGGGAATTTTTTTTTTGGACCCTATATTAGGTGGGCAGACCTATCTGTGGTTTTATGCATGGTTTTCGCACATGGTTTTGGGCGTGATGGTTTTCGGTCCATGGTATTGGATGCTTCGACACACACACACACACACACACACACACACATATATATATATTGAAAGGAACATAATGAAAAATCAATCTGGTAGTCCCAGTTTTGGGATCCAAGGGAAAATCTCTGTGTATATGTGTTTTATGTGTTATGATCTCGCATTGTTTATTTTCTGTGTTTTATAATTCCTATGTAGGTAATTTTTGTACTGGGTTAAAACCTACAATTAAGGTGGTTGAACTCTCCATGTCATGCTTCTTTTGTTGCAATATCAATTAGTAGACAAGGAAATGCAACCAAAGACATATGATCTCTGCAATCATTCTCTCATTCTTTGCATTTGATTAATATCATATTGACCTTGAACCTGTGGATCTACTAGTTCATGAATGTTTCCATACTCTATTAAGGGTTTGGCCGAAAGAAAATATGTTCTTCTCAAAAGCATCAATTAATCTACAACCTAAGATAATATCTCGCAGTAGTACCCCAAATAATAGAAAATATTAGTTTTCTCATCGATAATCTCATGCAGGAAATACTCAGGTTCCAAGTACCTGGAATTTCCTTCAACTAGATTAATAAATGATGAGTTTAATGTCTTGGAAGCCATTTTGACAATCTAAAATTTGAACTGTGTGGTTCAAAATCCCTACCTAACAATACATTTGAAAATTATATCTCTATGGATGATGTGTTGCTAGGAACATTTGTTAAAATAATGTAATCCCTCTATTGTTCCAATTGCTATCTTACACATAATTGGTCATTTTAGCATCTTGGACTTGGTAACATGAGGCAAAAAACCAAGCTACCATTCACATTGAAATGGAAGATGAGATGAAGACCATTCTTGAGCCTCATAAAGTTTGTCTTTGAAGGAGCTATGTTGTTTTTAGTTGAGACTTTCTCAATGTCCTCAAATGATTCCAACCTTTCTTTACTAGAACAAATGTATTCCTTGAGGTTATTTTTAAGTTTAGTTTTCCTTTTCCTCTCTACAACTTTTTGATTTAGCTAAATGGCCTAACTCTAACTTCTGCAAGGGATTCTTTGGAGAACATTGGCAGTGCAACCTAATAGGCTTTTGAACACATTGCATTTTGTTGTATTATATTTTGTACATACTTTACCAAATTATTTCAGCAAGAACTTTCTGTCCACATGAAGCTAATTCATCCTTGAAACGGTGCAACCCAATCATCTTTGTCTTGAAGCATGCTTCAACAATTTAGGACAAGATCATGTTTTCTTTATTTTATTTTGGCTCCTTTTGTTTCTTTCTCCAAACTTTTGTAGGATTCTTAGATGATTTTTTTCTCTGACTCTCTTAGGAACCCACTTCTTGCTACTTCTACAATATCATGCTATATGTCCTAAATTTTGGCATAGATAGCATTCTATATTGAACTTGAATGATGGAGAAGCTGAATGGTAATAACAATTTGGGACTTTGTTTTGTCTGCTAACAATATTCCTTCTAGGGTTTTGATGATAACCATTCCAATCATTCTTGTAGTAATGTTTACAATCTCTGGCTTTATGACCAAAATTAGTGCAAGAATAACAATAACCAGAGAAAATTCTTATGTAGCTGGATGAGTAACATTCTCTTGACGATCTTTTGAAGTTGTTATTTCTTGGAGGAGGTTTATGCCTTTGTTGATTCTTATTGCTAGTTGCATTGTGTATGAAGGCCTTTAAATCATCTTCATAGCTTCTTAGTGATTAGTTTCTTAAAATCTCATATTGATTCCCTTTCTTGCTTTCACTAGGACTAGAGTTTTGAATGTTATGGCTTTCAAACTTAGGGTTTTCATCAACTTTGTATGAAGTCTCACATGTATAGCTAAGCCCTGATTAGTCAAATGATTACCTTTAGCAACCGAGATGCTATTTAATAATTGTGTGCTCTTCATATTCTTGTGTAGATTTTTGAATTAATTCCTGAAGGAAATAATATATTCTTCAAACTTCTCACAATTTTCTTCTTTCTTCATTAGCTAGATCTTCATCACCTCTTCTACTCTCTTTTCCTCTTCTAGTGGAAATTTTAGGGAGTTGAATTCTTTCTCATGTCTTCTTTCTTGTTGATGCAATTTTGCTTCTATCTTGCTAAATTCCTTAGTTTTGTCTTTTACAAAGAGCATTAAGACAATGACTTCTTCCTTTGTATGGTGAAGGTCTTGATTCTTCTCTTCAAGCTCTTCATTAGTTTTGCATCAAGGATATTTATCTTTGAACTAAGCTATAGAAGAACTGAATTCTATGATATATTCAGGGTTGTTCAAGGCCGAGCCACAGATGGCCGAAATTCCCTTGTTACAAGTCTGCACTTAGGGCTGAAAATAGAGGTCTAGTACAATATTTTCACAGATTTGAACTTGCATATCAGAGCCGAAATTACAGAGGTCTCCACAGGTTCGAATTTCCAATCTAAAGGCCGACAGTTTGTGCAAGAGATTGTGATTTGTTTTCCTTAGGGCCGAGGTCTTACCTCAGGGCCGAGTCACAGATATTTAGCACTAACAGGTCGAGTTACTGTTTTTTCTCAGAATTCTTCTCAAAGTGGATGTATAGGGGTCGAAACAATGTTCAAATAAAATCCAAAACCCACAAGAAACCCAGAAAAATATGACTAGAAGAACTGTAATGAGAATCCCTCATTATGCTCCTTGATTTTCTCCTTAGTTCACGAGCTGTGAACTTCTCTTTCTTGCCTCAGATCTGAATGCTTCTTTTTATTCTTAACTGAGTTGGATCGATGGAACGCGGAGCCACTACTTCTATTTATACTTTTTCGACCATGATGAAGGGAGACGTCTTTTGGAGAGTCAACCAGTGTATATTGGAGCTGACCTGTGGAATTTTTATTTCATCCATTCACGTACTTGAAATTAAAATTGGACATCTTTGTTAACTTTCGGATAAAAGAAAAACTAATCAGTTTTTTCCTTTACGGATCCATTCTACCATAGATGTTTAACTTGGTTCTACAATGGACATTATAGACTAAAACAAAACCAATAATTTATAGATGCAATAACAAAATGTCTATATAAGTAGATCTTCACATCTACGACAAATATTTATGCTACAATTTAATAAGCAATGTCTATTGATTGGCACTGATTGGTGCAATGTGCTGCTATAACTTTTGCAAAAAATTCATTGTTCCCAGAAAGTTGATCTGAGATGGTTATGATACTACAATAATACAAATTATTGTTCAGATGTTGAGGCTCTATGACCAAGGACTAGTCCTTCAACTAGATGAGTATCTATGTTGAACTTACGCCTCATATGCATAATCTCCACCATAAATAGATAAATGGATTAATGAGGATGGTTGTCTCAAGCATATCAACACTTAGTGAATATGTTATACCTTTGCTATGAGGATGGATTCCAAAACAATCTGTTTAGTGCATCGTTGTGTCATAAGCATATACTCCATTCATTGAATCATTCTCATTATTAATTTTAGATTTTCTTATTCTTGACAAAAAGCTTAATTAAGGGTTACTTCATGAAAACTCATGAGATATGCAATTTGTCAAGGATATTTGTTTTGACATCAATGACAATCCTTCAACAACCTTAACACTTGATTGGTCAATGATCTCTATTTAAAGAGCATGGAGCATCATCTGATGATGATTGCACTCAGTTATGTTCTAGTAGATTATTTTACACATTAATTAATTTGTTTTGTAAGGGAAACCTTGTGAAGACACCCTAATGATGTTTCCTCGCATTTGTAAACAACATGCTTAGTAAGCATGTTGATATAGATTAGTGTGACTAACCCAGGAGGATTTGAACCAAGGTCCTATTGACACAAAACTAGCCTAATTACCAACAATATTCCTAATCATTGATTGAGCTAACCCCTTAGAATTTTTATAAATTAATCTTATAAATCAATCAATTACATTAACATTGTGGATTGTTTCCCTTCATGAGGTTTTTAACCATGTAAGCACTAGTGTCTTAATCTTTGATCTATGTCTTATTTTTTGTCTTCAAGTGTTTAACTTGTATGGACAAATCCTATATTTCAAACAAGTTACTCTTGAACATCATCATATACACTTGATAGTTTCAATGGTAACGCAAATAATTTCACCAATGTCACAACACTAGATGCAAGTGTTGTGTAGAGCATGAAAAAATCTCTTTGGAAGCAATACGAATAATTTTTTACCAACTTCTCTAATTTAGTAAAGGATTATTTCCCCAAATGCCAACTAATTCTTCTAGTCAATGATAAGGAATGTTTGTTAGAAGAAAGCCCTTTAATGTTAGATTAGGACATAACATGACTCTCTTTCAAGGGAATATAATGCAAAAGCATTAAGCAAAAATGGTCCAATAACTTGTTTGATGGCATCTCAACAATGCAACCATGATAAAGTCCACAATGATAAAAATGTGGTGCATTCATAAGGCAGGGTGGGAAAACCACACAAAGTGTGAGGAGAGTAATGAGTAAACCACAACAAAGTGTGAGGAGAGACATACATGAAGTGGAAACCACTAAACCAATAGTCTGATTAGGCGATTGAGGACTACATGAATCAACTAAAATCTCTAATATCTTGAATATTTAACAAGGGTGAAGCAACGAGTTCCTTTATCAAGTATCAAAGCGAAATGCACTAGTGAATAAACAAGAAGTTGTAAATTTTTTATTGTCCAAATACTTGCAAATGCTCACATATTTGCATAATGGATTAAGCAAAAGGACATGTCTAAGTAGCACCTCAATACCTCTCAATATGCAACTAACAACAAAATGCCACGAGGAATAGTAAAAAGTTGGAGAAGAAGACTTGCATTCCAAAAAATGTTGCATAATTGAAAGCTTCCTTCACACCTATGAAATAAGGTAACATAAATAATCATTTACAAGAAAGAAGAAAATTATAGGTATGCAATGTGGCACTTATTAGACATCCAACCATTATAACAAGGATTGTCATGCTCGTAAAGTTCTTTTGGTGCAAGTTCTAGTAAAACAAGACTACAACCAAAGCAAGCAAATTGTGACCTCTCCATCCACATCCTCGATTGTTGTTTTAATGGCGCACACAACCTCTAACTCCCCTGTTTATGTCCATTGAGCTAGAGGGAGAATATCAATGACTATCCTAAAGTCATGTGTGGGTTGAACAATAATCTCTTCACTTCATTGTTGAAAGTGGTAGCCAAAAACCTTGATTTCAAGTACCATTATATCAACATTGAAACTTGTGGCCTAACCAAACCCATAACCAAACAACATTGGATGATTTTACTAACGAAAGAGATTTGCATCACAAGATAGTGTATGTTTTAGCACATCATCTAACAAGAAATATAATATTGCATGCAATGTTGCACTCTTAGGAACCTACCATGAATAGTTATGGAAGTCTTATGTATGCCAAGAAACATGGCTTTTATGAATAACAATTATGAAAATTCATACTTGAGATGGAGGATTATTCTATGGTATAGAGATAATATATAAATGAAATATTCCTTTGGTTGAAATTACATAATATCACAAGTTAGTTTTTTTTTTTTTTTATGGCTCTTTGACATGATGACTTAGATTTCTTTTGATTAAAATAAATATAAGTTACGTTGCTCATCAGTTGACTTAGTGAAAAGGCTTGCATGTATATATAAATAGATAGGATAATGTTATATCTAAGTTGCCTTACTTTTGAAATTATTTTTGCACTCTTCAAATGATTATTTATGTACATTGTTTTTTGCACACTTTTAATAAGTCCAGGTCAACAAAATTCCATGTGACCATAAAATTCAAACTTAAAAACTATTTAGAAATCTGAATGCAAAGTAAAGAATAATGTGAAAATGAGATAGGTCTTTATCCATTTACATGGGCGATTTTTTTCAGGAACCGTAATAAGAAATAACATTCAAATTTAGGTGAGGGAAGGAAGAAAACGGTGATCATGGTTTCATTGTCACAGGCTTCTCAGAATGTGACGATCGCATGCATCTCTCATGGCATTACCTCTATTTTCCGATCGGGGGTTTTCTCACGTTGGCTCAATCCACACATATGCGTAAACTTCATAGACCAGGTGTTGGAATTTTTAAGAGTTTTTGTCCATGCGGGTGGGGCGTATGAACAATATGAGAAATCCTGAAATGGTACCCTCTTTTTCTTGAAGGCGCGTGGAGATTTTCAACATGGCCTAGACTCTAAAGGGCCTCTTCAGGAGATGGATCGAATTGATTTTAAATACTATATTCCTCATCCGCAGAGTCAAACACATAGGAGCAAGTGTTATTTTTCTCACATGTAATTTTCAGGGTGTTGACTTTTCCTAGCATGGCTTTGGATCCAAATACATTTTTTCTTGCAGCGATTTGATATTTATCAGGTTTCTCAAGTCCCATGGTGGTTGTGGTAACTGTTAGCCCCTGGAGTGCAGTGTTGCTATTTTTAGCAGAAATGTCCCCTGTTTTAGCTCCGACAGCGACGCTTCCTCTTGCTCCGCTTTGGCCATAAGGTGTTAGCTTTGAGGCGCTGATCCAAATAGATCCAAAACACTCTCTAAGTCTTCGAATTTTTTTTATGATCATTCAAAAGATCAAAACCGTTGCATAAGGGGAACCTTCAAACAGGCAGAAAAACATTATAGGGAGGTAGAAACCCAAGGAAATAGTAAAACATAGAGCTATCAGCATTGGCAATAGTGAATGCATAGTAGCCGTCAGATCTGGCCGATCAACGGTCCAGATCCAATTGGTGAGTCACAATCGGCAAATAATGATAAAGCGCTTACAACGGCATGAGATTATCGCAATATGTGATTGTGATCAGATCGCATCGGAGCAACACCATGGAGCGGGGCCTATGCACACGTATATGTGTGATGCGATTAGCCGGACTTGATGGCTATATAAATATTATTGCATGGATTTTGAGATCTGCCGAAAGGCGTTTTTTAATGTATTTCTCACATATTTCTTTATTTAACGAAATACAAAGAAACAACGCCAATGCGATAAGACTCGGACCCGAAAGGGTTCGTGAAGGGAAATGTATAATATTTGAAGTCCGGAGGGAGCAAGGCCGAAGCGACTTGTGATAGCAATGAGGATGGGCCCGATAGAGGAATAGACCATATTTAAGCACTGTTGAAGTCTGGAATAAACAGAGTTTTGGCGAAATTTCACAGGGTTGCAACATTTCTTCGTGTTAACAGAAAGCGGTCGTTTAAATGATTTCAAAGGCTCGATGCACTCATCCAGACAGAGGCCGAGAGATTGACGCCTGAAAGAGGAAAAATCCACAGCATGATGCAGCCAAACCAACGGAGGTGATCATGGAGCATCGCTGGCACGAGCGAGCTCCCTGATAGCGCAACAAGATTACCAGAATTTGCTTACTGAGTTGTTAGAAAGAGAGACCTCTGGCTCAAATCTGTTAAATCATGGCATCAAGCAGTTAGAAGCCAGAGGGGATAGATTAAGACACCTTGAGCCTCAGAGAGCCCAAAGGCATTGTAAAAAACCTATAAATGGTTGAAAGTTAGAAGTATCAAGGGTTCAACTTTTGGGGGACTATGGATACTCTGTTCCTTGCAGCGTCTCATCTTCATTCTAGTAATACAAGCTTCTTTTGTTGTTTCATGTTCAATTGCCATTTCCTCCTCTGTTCTAAGCTTCCACTTGAATAGGTTATTCATATTTTCTTTTGTGTCTAATGCCAGATAACTGTCATCTTATCTCTACATTGATAAATTATATTTGCAAGTTTTATTTACTTTCTATAGCTATCCATTCATATGTGTTTATGTATGCATCTTCTAGTACGGTCAGTATTCTCCATCTATCCATTGAATCTATAAACTATTGAGCATTAGTGGTCTAAAGCCGTGTCACGCTGAGGGTGTTCATGTATGTCTGGAGTGAAAATAGAGTTGAAACAATGATCTGACTTGATACAAACCATTATCCATTCCAATAGTTCCGAGAATGATATTGAAGATTTATATGTTACCAGGCATCTTCGAGCTACAACCTAGGAGAGCTTCCTAGAATCTAACATAATTGGCGTCGTTGCCGGGGAGAGGAAACTGAAGCTCAGCTTCCTTGGGGAACGACACAGATCCAGCTTTGATGATAGACAAAGTTTGGACACTATTTCAGCTGTAATCATCTATTTGGCGACTCCACTGGAGGACGAACCTCTTGGCGACTCCACTCCATAGCGCTGGCTCAGTTTGTGAGGCATACTAGGAGAAATCCTCAAAATCCACTAGCTGACTCAGTACCTAACCCTGAAAAAATCATCAAAGAAAGAAAGGCATTGCAGAAAGGAGCATCAGGTTCATGTAACTCTAAACAATATTCTATATCTTTGCAAGAAAATCCTATAATAGAGCAAATACATGTTGAGATTATAGCATCTAATACTAGCAGTGAAGAAAAAATCTCAGAGACTCATCGAGCTCCTTATTCTTTAGGTTCTCCTTTTGTTGCAATCCCAAAGAAAACCTCCCTTCCTATCCATCATACTCCTTTAGTCCTATCATTCACTCCTCAACCCTCTGTCATTCAGACTTCCAATACATTCATAGCTACCATAGCTATGGCAGCAACACATACTAAAATGGAAAGAATTATAGCTGCTAGGTATGGACCCCTAGTACTGCCCACTCCTTTGAATGCCATGCCTACTGGAGAATATCAGAAGTATATGCCTAAGTTCATTGGGACTGAAGGTGTTACAACTGAAAAACATCTTGAATCATTCTATAGCTATGTTGATAACCTGGACATTAGTGAAGATGATGTGTGGATGAGAGTCTTTGTCCAAAGACTAGATGTAGAGGCTAGAAAATGGTTCAGAGAATCGACCCCAAGGTCTATAGCAGATATTGAGGCTTTAGATGATGTATTCCTAAAGCATTGGGGAGATAAGAAGGATCTACTCTACTACCACACCGAGTTTGGCAACTTAAAGAGGGAAAATGGTGAGTTGTTTGATTTTAACAAGAAGTTCAACCTTATGTTCAACAAGATACCAGCTGAAGTAAAACTCACTACCACCTCTGCTAAACTCACCTATGCCAGTGCCTTTGATTCTGACTTCTGTCTACTATTGAGGGAGAGACGATGTGCTACCTGGGCTGATATGCAGGATGCAGCCTTGGAAGTAGAATCAAATATCATGGCTGCAGAGAAGCTCAAGGGGAATGTGGATAGAAGGAGACAAATGGGCGAATCTTCATTATCTTTAGATCCCAAGATAGATAAAATGACCAAGATAATAGAATCATTAGCCTCTCAAATCTACAAATTAAAGGTTGAGCAACACCTTGGGAAAGGAAGAGTTCCTAACACCTTTGCTCCTAGAAATCCAAATCCATATAGAAGAACTAATGAGCAGATTCAAATTCTGCAAAGAAGCAAAGATGCCAATGAAGAGCAAAGGGTGAAGACCCCTTTCCAGAACGTAGTCATGGAAGAAGAGCAGTTTGAAGAAGATGATGAGATCCATTGTATGGAAGACAAAGGAAGTGCCTCCTTTTTTACCTTAGCTGCCTATGAAAAGTCATTATTCAATGACCAGATCAGCCAAGAGTGGGACGATGAAGCTGTTCTGTAAACTAATGATCATCATAGATATGATCTGAGGTCGAAGATGAATAATGCCAAGGAAACTCCTGTTCAAAGCGTTGTTGTACCTGCAATACAACAAGCGAACAAGTAGAAACGACCGACAGTTGATCCCATCATCCTCAAAGCTCCAGTTCACGAGGTAAGAGGCTTTGAAAAGTCTCCTTCTCCTTTCCGTTTTGAATCACAAATTCAGAAGCTAAGCATACCTATACCTCTGATTGAACTAGTGAAGAATAAGTCCTTCAAGAGATCTATCCTCGAGGCCCTTGAGCCTACAGCCATCCAAGCCTCCACTGACTATGTAAATCTGTAAGACGGCAAACCAACTGTTGTTCTCAGCCCAATGATTGAAAATTGTGATGACGGCTCCCCATCATTCTATGTCTCTTTGACTATTCATGATAAAATCCTCCACAACTGCCTACTGGACACAGGAGCCAACCATAATCTAATGCCCAAGGCTGTCATGGATGAGTTGGGTCTTGACATTACCAAGCCTTATCATGACCTATTTTCTTTTGACTTTAGAAAAGTAAAATGTTTGGGATTAATCAAAGACCTAGCCATCACCTTGTCTTAGCTGCCCATGAAGAGAATGATGATGGATATTGTGGTAGCAGATGTACCCCCCAAGTTTGGCATGTTTCTTTCCAGAGGTTGGATCAAGAGATTAGGTGGAACATTGCAAAATGATTTTTCCTATGCTACTGTCCCAGTTTTTGGAGGTGAGAGTAGGAGATTATACAAAGAAGCTCATTTGTCTTATATCATCAGTGATGAAAGGAATCCCACTATTCATCTCATCTATGTTGTCAAAACTGATTTTGGAGTCTGTATTCTTCAGATTGAAGAATCCTAGTTGGCCTCCACGCAGCTTAAGAAACCGGTTTTCCAGATCATAGAGGAAGAAGACCCACAAATTTGGGACATGTTCTTTGATGGAGATTGCTCCAAGGAAGCTGTAGGGGCAGGTGTAGTCCTTGTGTCCCCCACACAAGAATGCATTCATTTATCTTTCAAGTTAACTTTTCAGGTCACAAATAACATAGTAGAGTACGAAGCCTTGTTATTGGGCTTAAACGCTGCTAAAGAAATGGGCATCAAAGGTTTGAAGGTGTTTGGAGATGCAGACCTTATCATTCAGCAGGTCAACAAAAATTTCCAAGCAAAGCATCCTAGGCTGAAAGCATACAGAGATGGGGTATGGAAGCTCAAAGGTTCTTTTAATAGTTTCAACATTTCTTACATCCCTAGAATGAAGAACCAGCTTGTTGATTCCCTTGTTGTGTCTGCTAGCACGTTTATTCCTCCTTTGCCTCCTAAATTGACTTATGAAGTTCAGGTGAAATATAGACCATCTTTCCCTGACAATGCCAAATACTGGAAAGTTTTTGAAGATGATGATCCAATTAATAGGTTTTTACAGATCATTGATGAATTTTCTGAAATGCACATTGACCAAGAAAACGAAACCATTGAAGAATGCAACCAGTCCAAGCTAGAGGACGAGATTGGTCAAGATAGCATTGTTCAGCGGCCTAGTAACCATATACCCAAAGGATTGGTGCCCCTAGAAAAGTTGTTTGATCATAATGTTGTACCTTATAAACCTGCCAAAAAAGAAAATGAGTCTATTGTTCATAGACATAATGTAGGCAGTCCAGCCCATCCAAAGTACATAAATCTATCCACACACTTGTCTTCTACCTAAAGTTTCGAGTATTGCACCCTGATAAAACAATTCGCTGATATTTTTGCTTGAGAGTACAACGATCTAAAGACATATGACACCAACATCATTTAGTATAAGATTCCACTGGAGAAGAACACCATCCCTTTTAAGCAAAAATTAGGACCTATCAACCCTCTCTTATTGCCTTTAATTGAAAAGGAAATCAAGAAGTTGTTGGATGCCAAGATCATAGTTCCCCTAAGGTATTCAAAGTGGATAGCTAACCTTGTGATAGTAAGAAAGAAGAATGGATAAATCAGGTTTTGTGTTGACTTCAGTAATCTCAACAGATGCTCTAAAAAGACAACTACCCCCTGCCTAAGATGGAACACTTGCTGCAAAAAGTTTTTGGGGCTAGAGTCATGTCTTTCTTAGATGGATTTTCAGGTTACAATCAGATTGTTGTACATCCAGAAGATCAAGAAAAGACTGCCTTCACTACTCCTTGGGGCACTTTCATGTACTCCAAGATGCCTTTTGGAATGATGAATGCTGGGGCTACTTTTCAGAGGGCCATGGACATAGCCTTTGTCGGAGAGAAGGACAAGTTTGTCCTTATTTACATTGATGACATAACAGTCTTTTTCAGCAGTCACAAGGACCATTTGCAGCATTTAAAGAAGGTGTTTCTAAAGTGCAGACGTTTTGGAATTTTTGTAAACCCAAAGAAGTCACAGTTTTCTCTAGAAGAAGGCAAACTTCTGGGACATATTGTTTCTGCTGAAGGTGTGAAGATCAATCCAGCAAGAGTTCAAGCAATTCAGACATTTTCCATCCCAAGGTCAAAAAGGGACATTCAATCTTTCTTGGGTGAGATTAACTTTGTTAGGAGGTTTATTCCAAACTTTGCAGAGCTAGTGAAGCACATCACTTCCATGCTGAAGAAAGGATCAGAAATAAAATTGACAGATGGTGCAATAAATTCTTTTGAAGCCATCAAACAAGCTATCATGGAAGCTCCCAATCTAATTAGTCCAGATTATACCAGGGATTTTTATATCTTCTCTTTTGCCTCTTATGATACACTTGCAGCAGTTCTATTGTAGAAAAATGATGAAGGGATAGAGCACCCTGTGGTCTTTTTTAGCAAAACTCTGAGGGTTGCTGAACTAAGGTATGACCTTATTGAAAAACAAGCTTATGCTCTCATAAAATCTTTAAAGGCATTCATAATTTATATTCTGCATTCCAAAGTGATTGCATATGTACCTTCAGCCTCAGTAAAAGATGTCTTAACTCAGCCAAATATTGATGGAAAGAAAGCTAAATGGATTACAAAATTCATAGAGTTCAACATAGAGGTGAAACTCACCAAACTTGTCAAAGGCCAGGGCTTGGCTAAGCTTATGGCTGAGGAAAATTACAGTTTGTTAGACATCAATTGCATGGGTTTAAATTCAAGTGGTGAGTGGACAGAGGAAGCAGCAGAAGAGCAAGAGTAGAATCAATCTTTGGCTAAAAATCTAGCCACTTGTGAATGGTATTCCAGTGTGGTTCATTTTTTACAGAAGCTAGAAGTTTCTCCAGGGCTTAGCTCAAGTCAAGCCTAGGCCATTAAGCTCAGATCAGCCAAATTCTGCATTAATAAAAACCTGCTTTATTAGAAAGACCCATTAGGGATTCTTTTGAGATGTCTAGACAAAGCACAATCTGTGGAAGTCATGCACCAATTCCATTCTAGCATCTGTGGAGGGAATCATTATTGGAAAACCACAGCCCACAAGATCCTGAGAGTTGGGTATTATTGGCCTACTCTATTCTCTGATGTGTTTTCCTTTGTGAAATCTTGTGACAAATGTCAGTGGTTCGCGGGAAGGCAACAGCTAAAAACTTTGCCCTTGAAACTAGTGCACACCAATGGTCCCTTCCAGTAGTGGGGCTTGGATTTCATAGGTGAGATCAATCCACATTCCAGTGGCCATCACAAATGGATCTTGGTAGCCACTGATTATTTCACCAAATGGATTGAGGCTATACCCACTAAAAATGCTAATCATCAGGTTATCATAAAGTTCTTGAATGAGAATATTTTCATTAGATTTGGTTGCCAAACCAAACTAGACACTGATAATGCAGCAGCTTTCAGGGCAGAATAATTGGTGGACATGTGTGAAGCCATGGGCATTCAATTGGTGCATTCTACCTTATATTATCCTCAAGGCAATGGCCTGGCATAATCATCTAACAAGATCCTTGTAAGGATAATCAAAAAATTGTCGGAGGACAACAAAAAGAGCTGGGATTCCAAGTTGAAGTTTGCACTATGGGCTGACAGAGTTACCAACAAGAAGTCCATAGGAAATTCTCCATTTAAGCTAGTTTATGGCGCTGATGTTGTTTTTCATATCCAACTGATTCTCCTTATGGCCAAATTTTTGCAAGAAGAACAAAATGAAGAGAATGACATAGCGAGGAGAATGAGTAACTTGTTTGAATTACAGTAGATCATAGAACAATTGGTTGAGAAGCCAAGAATTCATCAAAATAAGATCAAAGAAACCTTTGATAGAAAGGAAAAAATGGACAGTTTTCAGGTTGGTGACTGAGTTCTCAAATGGGATGCATTGAAGGAAAAGAAGGGTAACCATGGTAAATTTGATGCTTTATGGACGAGACCGTTTGTCATTGCTCAAGTTCAGATGAACAATACTTTCCTTCTGCACAATTTGGAGGAGGGAGGTGTTTTTGATGGCCCAGTCAATGGGTGGTTTTTGAAACTTTACTTCATATGAGGCTTTAAGGCCTTAAT
This sequence comes from Pinus taeda, assembly GCA_000404065.3. Lineage (NCBI taxonomy): Eukaryota > Viridiplantae > Streptophyta > Pinopsida > Pinales > Pinaceae > Pinus > Pinus taeda. Next base: position 50,750 of record APFE031187499.1, read on the forward strand.
ATTGTAATAGGTTTTTCAGTTTTTGTTTTTATGCAAATAAACTCCATGCCCAATGGAACACTAGAAGATAAGTTTGTTTTGGTTGTTATTGGAAAGGTGGTAGTCTGTAGTTCTTGAAACCTCACAGGGAGGCTTTCATCCCCAGGAGGAGCCACTGTTAGCCCCTGAGGTGCAGTGCTGCTATTTTTAGCAGAAATGTCCTCTGTTTTAGCTCCAACGGCCACGCCTCCTCTTGCTCCACTTTGGCCATAAGGTGTTAGCCCTAAGGTGCTGATCCAAACAGATCCAAAACACTCTCTAAGCCTTCGAAATCTTCTTATGATCATTCAAAAGATCAAAACCATCGCATAAGGGGAACCTTCAAACAGGTGGAAAAACATTATCGTGAGGCAAAAACCCAAGGAAACAGTAAAAAATAGAGCTATCAGCGGTCGCAACAATGAATGCACAGAAGTCGTCGGATCTAGCCGATCAACAGTCCAGATCCAATCGGCGAATCGCAATTGGCAAACAACGATATAGCACTTACAACGACCCGGGGTTATCGCGACATGCGATTGCGATTAGATTGCATCGCTATATTGCATCGGAGCAACACCATGGAGCGGGGCCTATGCACATGTATATGTGCGATGTGATTAGCCGGAACTGATGGCTATATAAATATTATTGCATGGATTTTGAGATCCGTCGATTAATGTATTTTTCACATATTTCGTTATTTAACAAAATACAAAGAAACAACGTCGATGCGATAAGACCCGGACCCGAAAGGGTTCGTGAAGGGAAATATATAATATTTGAAGGCCGAAGGGCCCCAATTTTCACGTTATTTTCACGATTTTTAACGTATTTTTAAAAAATATAAAGGAGCAAGGCCAAAGCGATTTGCGATAGCAATGAGGACGGGCTCGATAGAGGAATAGACCGTATTTAAGGACTGTTGAAATCTAGAATAAACAGAGTTTTGACAGAATTTCACAGGGTTGCAGCATTTCTCCATGTTAATAGAAAGCGACCATTTAAAGGATTTCAAAGGCCCGATGCACTCATCCATATAGAGGCCGTGAGACAGATGGACGGAAGGGGAAAAAGCCACATCACGATGCAGCCAAACCAACAGAAGTGATCATGGAGCATTGCTGGCAGGAGCGAGCTCCCCGACAGTGCAGCAACATTACCAGAATTTGGTTACTGAGTTATTAGAAAAAGAGACCTTTGGCTCATATCTGTTAAATCATGGCATCAAGCAGTTAGAAGCCAGAGGGGATAAATTAAGACACCTCGAGTCTCAGAGAGCTCGAGGGCATTGTAAAAAGCCTATAAATGGCTGAAAGTTAGAAGTATCAAGGGTTTAACTTTTTGGGGACTGTGGATACTCTGTTCCTTGCAGCATCTCATCTTCATTCCAGTAATACAAGCTTCTTTTGTTGTTACATGTTTAGTTTCCATTTCCTCCTCTGTTCTAAGCTTGCACTTGAATAGGTTATTCATGTTTTCTTCTGTGTCTAATGCCAAATAACTGTCATCTTATCTCTACATTGATAAATTAGATTTGCAAGATTCATTTACTTTCTGTAGCTAGCCATTCGTATGTGTTTATGTATGCATCTGCTAGTATGGTCAGTATTCTCCATTTATCCATTGAATCTATAGACTATTGAGCATTAGTGGTCTAAAGCCTTGTCAAGTTGAGGGTGTTCATGCATGCCTAGAGTGAAAACAAAGTTGAAATAGTCATCTGACTTGATCCAAACCATCATCCATTCCAATAGTTCCAAGAATGTTATTGAAGATTTATATGTTACCAGGCATCTTCGAGCTCCAACCTAGGAGAGCTTCCTGGAGTGCTAACAGTACCGACTCCTCACAAGGAACAAATCATGCAGAGACAATAAAGGATGGGACATGGTAGGTGCAGTTGACCCCTTCGACAAAAAATGTTTACGACAAATGGAAGGGTTTTTTTGACCGTTTTCTACCTTGGAAGCCCAGATCTGGAAGATCTCTCTACTGGGAGAAGGGGTAACCACAGATCTATCGATTTTTATGAAGAAATGAGCAATAATGAGGGATCCTCTGCAGATCCATCAATAAGCTATGAGAAAACTTATGTTTTTGGATAGGATGCATATTTCCAAATGTTTGCACAAATCCCAATAGGAACATTGATCATCCAGTTGATTCGAATGGATTCACTGGTGAGAGATCTAAAATTGGTGATTTATAAAAAAAAAAATGGGTATTCCAACATAACTGCAAAACCTTATCTATGCGGGCAAATCCATGCAACACCAAAGGTGCTTACAAGACTATGGCATAGAACAAAATTCCTCGATCATCATTAACCTGAGGTTGTGAGGGGGTTTGGTAGGACCTAATATCCCCAAGGGCCTGGGGTTAGCCAAAGGAAAAACCAATGGATCTACGTCATTCAAAGATGCCCTCAAAGGAAACATTGTAGCATCAGGGAAACCTGAATAAACCCTAAATATTCTTAGGCCCTATATTGTATAGCAGATGAATAATATTTTGAAAATGACAGTAGATCTAGCAGAGATCAATAATATTGTACACCCTATCAATCCCAAGAAATCATTTGCAAGTTCAACGGTTTCTAGCCAAAACCTGTGGATCCTTTTTAGTGGACCTTTATGACTTGGACGGTAAACTGTGAGATTCACTTATGCTTAAAGTGATTCTTAATAGTAAAATTTGAATCATCAGAGATCGGGTTTTACATGAGAGTCCTTGGTTCTGGGGAAACACAGGATTATTTATCACCCCATGGTTCCCAGATTTTGATGTTAATACAATGATAGTCTCCAAAATACTGGTACAGGTAAGACTGCATAACTTACCCCTTCACTTCTGGCATCCAAAAATACTGGAAGGAATTGACAACATTTTTGGGAGATACATCAAGATGGATACACAAAGAACTGAAGAAGAAATTTATACTTTTACCAAGATATGTGTTGAGGTAGACCTCAGTAAAGGACTACCTGATTGTATCCTTTTGACACGAAAAAATCAGTGATGGACCCAGTTCTTAGATTATGATATCACATCATTTAGATTTCATCTCTGTCTTCAAACTGGACCTCTACAAACCACATGTCCTTTGGCAAAGAAAGATCCCTAGAGGAAAAAGAAACATGTCAAAAATCCAAAGAGATGGCATTTCCCAACACCACAACCCGATGAAGAAGAGGAAGAGGAGGAGTTAGGACCCCCCATCACTGAGGAAATCCCAAATCCACAAACATCTTTAGTGAACGAAGAATTAATCCAGTATGGAACAGGGGGATCAATGTCGCACAATCTAAGAGCAGAAGGACACTCAAGCCAAGAAATTTCGAAGGAGAAGGAGATAGCAAGATTCAAATGTCCATCTGGGAGTTCAGACTCAGACAAGGAACATTTGAAGAAGACATAAGAGAACCAACTACTTATTGTAGCAACCACTCCTGGTTAATGAGGATGGCAAAAAGAAGAAAAGAAGAAAGGGATAAAAGAGTGACTAATACTTTTTTCCTAACCCAAATTTTATTTTTTAGTTTATTTTTGGCTCTAATTCTATGGGCACCAACTTTTTGAGTGGTGCGGCTTGGGGCAGTAAAAGAATGCACTATGTGCATCTACTTATGTAACTTTTTATAATTAATAGAAAATTACGATTTTTCCACGAAAAAAAACATATGAAAAGAAACCTACATATAAAAATACAAAATATTAAATATGAATGAAGAATGCAAAACTTAAAGTCATATTAAACATAAGCTCGAAATTTATAAATATAATTTATATACCATAGATATAAAAAAACTTAGAAAACTAACAACCTAAACAAATTAGTTTCATAAACATAAAACTTAAGTTAGTTTTAATTTGAGATGGGTCACATTATCATGTTAAACTAAGTTTTCAATAATGTTGTAACCGATGTGAGTATTTTGCTTCTTATTAGAATGTGCCTTGGTTTGACATTTGGTTAAAATGTGTTTTTATCTTGTTTTTGGTTAGAATGTATTTTATCTTGTTTTAATACCTTCTAGTAAAGTTTATGGCATGAAGATAATATTGTTTAATTTAGTTGAATATCAAGGGATAGTTTTTTAAAAGTAGGTTATTATTTATTGTAGTAAAAAATTCATTAGTTTTTCTTTATATTGTCTTTGATTTAGATAATTAATAGTATACTCCATTATTAAGTTGATCCTATTACATATACATTTACACATTATATGCACATTTAACCCTATATATACCTCTTTTCTTCACTCGTTCACGTCAATCATATCCATTTAACCCCTGAATCGTGTCAACGTATCTGATTATTTTCTCGATCTTTCTTTCTTTGTGACAATCATCCTCGTGAAATATATTTCGTGTAATATTGGGAAAACGACGAGCTACCCAAACCCATGTTTTCTTTGCCTATCAGGTATTAAACCAACCTAGATCCATCTAACTTTGGATTTATCATGTGCCGAGAGGGATCAAATCCCTCAAAGTGCAAACCTTCCTTTTGGAGTGTAGAATTTGAGAAAAGATTTGCACCTCAAGGGATTTGATCCCTCTCGTTGCATGATAGATCTGAAGTTAGATGGATCTAGGCTGGCTCCGGTTGAGGGAAACAATGTCACATTTTTAGATTATTATTATTATGTATATGTTTGAGATAAACTTCATACTTTGAAATTTACATTATGTTTTCTTTGCTTGAGATGACCATATCATTCTTTTCTTAATTTTAGTCTATGTTGTTTTCCTTGAATGGTTTGTACGCCTATATTTGGATGCTTTGAGTGGGTTGTGTGTGTATTTGTTCAGATTTGGATGGTAAATTTTAACAACATAAACTTTGAAATGAGAACTGATACGATTACCCATTTCTTTGAGGTAGCAAAAAAATCAACCAAATTTTGAAAAGTGGTAATTCAGAAAATATAACTATTTATATATATTAGCATAGTTTTTAACACTTTAAATTTTGTTATGTATATTATTTTTTAGAATGTTAGTGATTTGTAGGTTGATTTTAAAAAGTGTTGATGTTGCATCAGGCCCTTTTTTTTAGAAGGTTTCTTTTTTTACTTTAAATTTTCTAATGTATTAATTGTGAATAATTATTTTCTAAATTTAACAATTTTTTAATTAGTCTTCCTCTTCATATTTTTTTGTTTTTCTTTAAAATTATTTTTTGGAGTGAGATCTTTATTTTTTTTGCATAATTAAAGAAAAATGTCAATATTTTAAAGTTTCAATATTCTACATATCTATATATTGTTAATTAATTTCTCAATGCACATCAAATAATTGTCTTTAAAAAACAATAATTTTTAACTATTGACATAAAAATAAACATTTTGAACATAAATATAACAAAAAAAATACACATTTTGATAAATTTTGCTAGAAATAACATGTCAAAATCACAATTTTTATAGAAAAATTAACAAAAAATTATTAAATAATAGTTTTTTTTTATGAATTTCATGTCAAAAAATAATAATAATCACATTTTTTTTCCAAAAAATAATGGTTCACATAAAAATTAAAGCGAAAATCACATAATTCAAATATTGAACATATAACAACATTCACTGAATACCTATTCTTCTCATAAAATGTCAGTCAAAACATTACAAGTATAACTAAATAATAGTTACAAAAAATGATCTTGATTTCCAATCATAACTTAAATTTAATCAATAATATCACGTAATCCAAACTCTTCATCTTATATAGTTTCATCAATGTCTTCTTCCACAATATTTTTTGCTTCAATTTGCTCATTTTGCTCTTTTGATGGATCTGCCAATGTATGTCTTTCCAATCATTCCATCTAATGGTGGTCATAGAAAATTTTAGGGGCGAATGTTCGCCCTTTGGCGAAATTAAGGAGTTTTAAATTTTTAGTGGGCGAATATTTTGTATCATAGTACATTTTTACAAATCACCTCAAATAGCCCACCTTATTTTAAGGGAGAGAGTAAAAAAGGTAAATTTAGCCCTTGAAATTAGGAGTTACAACCTTCCATTCGTCCATTTTCAAGAATAGGTTTTATTTAAGTGAATCCATTCGCCCATTTTCAAGAATAGGTTTTATTTAAGTGAATCCTATGGGCCAAAGGCTCAAATACCATATTTATAAAAGAGGTATGGTAAATTAATAAAAATATAAATAAATGAGAGGTATGGTAAATAAATAAATATATATTTACTCCATAAGTCACCTTATATACATACAAGGGTGTAAACAAATAAAAATATAAGTAAAATGGAGGTATGGTAAATATATAAAACGTTTTTTTATACTTACTCAAAAGGTATGGTAAATAAATAAAAATATAAATAAACTAGATCGTATGGTAAATAAATAAAACCTCTTTTTATATTTAGTCCATAACCCTCGTTTTATTTATGAAGGCTCAAGAAAGAGGTTTTATTTAAGTGAATCCTATGGGTCAAATACCATATTTGTAAAAGAGATATGGTAAAATAATACAAATATAAATAAATGATAGGTATGGTAAACAAATAAAACATTTTTTTATATTTACTCCATAAGTCACCTTATATTTATGAACACTCAAAAAAATGTGTTATATTTAGG